>JARHVA010000197.1:6607500-6806702 GCA_037957365.1 Torreya grandis
GCATGGATAATATTTTAAATACCTTTAATACATTTTCATCATGGATATATGTTTTTGAGGTCAATAAATATGATGGAATTATTCTTCATAAGTTGACCTATCTTGTGTAGATAAGATAGTGAAGGTGTAAGGTTGTGAGTTTAGTATGCAAGACAAATATTATCACTTGAACATGGTATATTTATATATAATATTTACATAATTAACTCATATTATCATAAACATTCATCAATATTCTTTTTAAATGGTCATACAAGGGTTGAGGGAGAATGCCACCATGACTAGTCTTCAAGGCAAATTGGCAATTCTGGGTAAACAGGGTGCAACGATGAGTTTGAGACTCTATGACATAATTTTATGAACCCAATGCACATGATTTTGTTATTTTTAACTTTAATTACCTATAAATTCTTTTTAAAATCTTTGAATTTAGTAAAATTTATTGAAATAGTGAAGCCAAATTGGGTTGAACAGTTTAGGTTTGACTATGTGTACTGAAGACAAAATATTGGTCTACAAGAAAAATATTTGGAATTATAGCTTGAAATATTTATACTTAAGATTTATATAGATATGTAAAATAATATATTTAAAGTTTAAAATTTCATAGGAAGTATTCCTTTATGTTTTATAAGTTCAATTTTTTATGACTGTGTTTTGAGGCTAGTTCACAGTTATGAGTGAGCTACTTGCAGAGAAGGGTTTGAGTATTTTTACCCTAAGTTGTGAAGTATAGTGCACATGGTGATGACCATAAATTCATGTAAATTATGTATGTGTATTTTTTTCTATGTTTATTTAGGAAATTTGTGTTTTTTCTTAATTTTTTTAAGACAAACTTTATGGGTATGCACAGACCTAATATGAACAATACTAATGATGTGCTCCAAGTAGTGGGTTGAGACAAAAAGTGTTTTAGAGCCTAGATGAAATTATAAGGGGTATATTTGGATGAAATGTGATGTGTTTATTATGTGAAAATTTATTTAATGTGATCCAATAAGATTAAAGGGTAATGTGTGCTAAGTAGGCCTAATGGGATTAGGTCTCCATGAGACCTAAAGGAGAGATAAGGCATATTTGAGGAAGGTCAAACCTAAAGGGACTAAATTTTTTTTTATCCATGTGTATGAGATATAATAATATAAATTTCATGTATTAACTAAGAAGATAAGTATTTTTGGCTGACCAAGAAGGATGTGAACAAAAGACTTGTATAAATACTAGGCAATTTTAGGCCTATGAATGTATGTAGAGAGTAAGCAAACAATATAGAGTATTGTAGAGAAAAAATAGTTATTTTATACCATCATAATAGGATATAGGATAAATTATGAAAAATTTAAAAAAATTATATGTGTGAGGATCAAGGTCATATAACCTAATCATGTCAAGAAGAGGGCTAGTTAAGTGAAGAAGGCTAGAGGCCAGTTTGAGAGGGATAAAAGTGTGTGAAGAGATGAAGAAGGAGATAATAATTTGTTATATGAGAAACATAGTATTCTAAATTTGATCAAGTGTTTTAGGTATAATATTTGGTGCTAAGTCATCTATGGGGTTGGTTCCTGCTTTTAAGTGGGTGCTTGCTAAAGCCTACCTGAGTTGGTGCTTAGCTAGTTGGGGTTAGTACTCCATGTGAAGTTGGTGCTTCACTAAAGTTAGTGTTTGTATTATAGTAATGTATTCCATTTTCATCATCAATGGGTTTTTTTCTCCTTGAGGGTTTCCCAGATATATATTGTGTTCATGTGTTTCATGCTATTATGAATTAGTGCTTATGTTACTAAGATGTACATGTTTTTCTAAATGATATATGATTGATTAAATAAGATTGTATAAGAAAGATTTTAAGACTGATTCACTCCCCCTCTTAATAATTTTAATTATGATAGTAGCATGCCATTTATTTCCTTGATCTTTGATGTTGTATATTTAATTAATATCCTCATCAATGTTAATAGGTTCAATAGATGGGGGTCTATGTGCTTGGATTAATGGGATGATGATATACTAATATATATTCTCAAAGGTGATATATCTCTTCTTGAAGATTAAATTGGTGTTGTTAGAATAAAACCAAGGATGATCTAATAGGGATGATAAATCATCAGCCTCAACCATTTTTATAACTTCTAAGTTGGCTTTGAAAAGAACCTCAAGGATATCCACATTGGCATTTTTAAGAATGTCAATTGGCAAAACATGGGTCTTATTGGCCATGAATAATACAAGAGGTGAAGTTTTTAAGGTTAGGCTAGCCATCTTTCTCCATGAATCCTTTGTGAGTACATTGAACTTAGTTTTAGTATTGACTATAATATCCCAGATCACCCATCCATCGATGGCAATGTTTACCAATTTTTTTTGTCTTCTTGCAGGCTAGGAAGAACTAGAATATCTTGTCATTAAGCATGGTTTAATAAATTATCCTTATTATGAATTTAAATATATTGTTTAATATAGTTATGTAAAATGGATATAATATCCTCATCCAATATGCACTTGAAAATCTCTTGGAAGTCATCTTTCACTGTATCTTTAGGAGTTGTGGCCTTCTACATAGTATCATGTTGAGCAGCATCATGGTCTTTAATAAATTATATCTCAAATTATATTTACCATACCAAATTCATAGTATCTTATAGAAATTTTTTCTATTGTTGAGCATTAGGATATCAAGTTACATAAGTCTCTTCATATTGTACCTTTTCAATAGGTAGAGTGGATGTAGACTGGGACTATCCACCATCACATGTTGTAATGTTAACTTGTTGGGATGTTAGAATGATAGAGCATGGTCAAAAATTTGGATTATTAATGTGTATCATACTAACACCATTATCATTTCTCTCTTTTATGATGGCCATGTATAAATTAGGGCATTCCTCTAAATGATGATCAATTTTACAAAAAAACACATTATAGATAGGCTGGGTGGTCTCATTGATTGTGGAATATAGAATAACATTTGTAGCACATCCATGGTGGAAAATTCCTGCCTCCTCATCCTCAACCTCAACCTCACCCATGATAGCCATCATTCTCTTGATTCTTGGAAATATAATCCTGATGTGTACCATGCATGCATGCCTCATGAATATCATTGATGAGATGATAATGATTAGTGCCATGGGTATATACATCACATATTTTATATTGTTTGGACACTTTTGATTACATGTCTCATTTAAAAAAAGGATAAGATCAAACATCATTTTCATCTTGGTAGATCTCACATGAGTACTTCAGTATAATGTATATTACTTTATGAGGACAATTATTTATGTTATGGCCCTCAAACTCAAAATTAGTACACCATAGGCTATTACAAGTTTCATGAGTAGTATGTGTAGATATATTTTATAATTGGGATGCCATTGAAGAGGTTTGAGCCTCAATAAAAAGGCTAATTCAAGTATCAATGCTTTTAATATATTTAGCATGGAGAGTAGCTTCTAAGGCCTCATGTGGGATGGTAAAGGATCTTTGAGATAATTTTCATTTGAAGGTAAATAACAGACCTCCCATGAACCATTAATCATGATGAGTAACATTAATATCGAATGAAAGCTTAGATAGGAGTGTCTTGAATTGTAAATCATACTCGCTCATGCTGTTATTTAGCTCTTATTTTATATCCTTTAGTGTATCAATAATTTGTTTCTCAAACTCAAGAATATCAAATTATTGGAAGGATGTTGTCTTAAGCTGTTCATAATCAACTAATGTTTGTTGTGGATCATATTTCCTATACCATTTATGTGTTCACTCTAAGAGGGTGGTTGTAAATTATGTATCTTTTAATTTAGAAGAGTTATTCCTTATTCTCTACAAATAAGTTCACACTTGTGAACATGTTTAGTGGAATTATCTATACCTTGATATTATGGTAAGTGAAGCATCATTTCATAATGCACAGTAGGTGGATGAGGTGCTTACAATGGTGGCTGATGAGAACTTCTAATTCCTATTCCTTAGGGGGGGAGTCCACCACTTCCTTCCACAATACCTCCTAGTCCACCAGACAAACCACCACCTAATCCACCTCCCATGCCTCCAAGTGCAATAGAAACACCTAAGAGGTTGGGTGTTGAGGTAGGCTAATACAATATATTTAGGCTAGTACTTTGCCCACTACTTATGCTCAGTCCATCAAGCATACAAAGTTGGGCCATAAATGTATCTTATAAAGGAGAAGAGAGAGTCAATATAATAGTGTATACAAATTGATCAACTAAAGGTTATCTTATAGGGTTAATTTTTGATTTTATGTTATTTGTATCCCAATTGTGTATAATTAATCCATCTAGCTCAAAAGCATGAGCATGCATTATGGTTGGGGAACTTGGGTTGGTTTAATTTGGGGGATCCATTATCCACTATCTATCTTATTTCTACCAAATACACTAGAGCTAGTTTTGGTTGTATTTGAAAATTTAAAGAGTCCTTGTTATCTTTCACTTCCCTACGTATCCTAACAAAACTTCGAGTCCTCCTATCCACTTCCTAAGTCACGTATACCTATAATCCTTCATTGAGATTCATAATATTTTCACTTTTGAAATCACCATAGATTACATGCCATTTAAAATCAACAATCCCTCACAAATACCCTAACATTCCCCCACCAACCATGTTGCTTAATAAAGGGAGAGTTTAGCCTTTAATGGGAAAAACTTCATGTATAGAATCAATAGACAAATTCTTCACCTCTAATGGGAAATGCTTGAGATAATGACCATGTGGTTCTTGGAAAAATTGGAACTTGTCTTCTTCTAGATAAGAATAAGTTCTTATAGAGTAATCCAATACATAACTATTCAACACTCCTCTCCAATAAACATAAATAACTCACATCCATGGTGCTCCCAAGTGTGCTAAAGTCATTTGACACTCTTTTATCCATGTTGTTTACCTACCAAGATTTATTGACTAGTCTTGACCATAAATTATGATCCAAGCATGTAAATAAATAGGTAATTCCATAAATAAAGTTTAATACAAAGAACTATAGATATTTTTTAAACCCATGCACATGTAAAAACTCTTGATTCAATAAATGGAATTGTAAAATTTATTTGACACTGGTAAGAAATCATTAAATGTTTTTGAGAGATAATTACTCAATAATTTTACATCATTATGCGACAAGTGTTATGGGTCCCGATTATAGAACCAAAAATTTGGGTTATTTTTATATCTAGACCTTTTCTTAGGCATGCGCTAAAGTAACTAGTACCCAACAAGTTGGTGCACTAACATTTCACACAAGATTGTATTCTTACGCACTCAACCAAAGCATGCAATAAGAAATTAGTTCCCATGGGTTTTATCATGTAGAAGTGTACTTGTCATATATTTGTGCTCAAATATATACCTTATTCAATGACTAAATATAAAAAATACAATGATTTGGACCTACGTTTAGTTAAGTAAAAAACATGATTAAGATAACCATTGCCATGATATTTAGAGTCCACATTGATCATGTTTAAATAACATATATTCTATTAATTATATCCATATTAGATCCATAAGCTACATAACATATGTATAGGCAATTTAGTGATATAAATTAACTATAAACTGGAGTGCAATATCAAGATTATAATGATTTCCATGATTATGCTATTCACCAACAATCAATCATTATAAAAAAATGATTAGTAGCTTTACAAAGACATAATTAGGGTTATTTATTTCTAATTAGTTCTCTTTGACCAAGTAGTTACTATTGTCACCAAATCTTGCACCCTAGAATAATTTGTTCAAGCTTCTTCTAGATTTGGGTAACATGGGAACATTTTTAGGTATGTGGGTGTACCTATATTGGAAATGAGCCTCTAGATTTAAGGGCTAGCTCCTTGAATGTATCTTGAAATGTTCTTATCTAAACTAACTGACTACTTATGGGGAAAAGAATTAGAGAATGCATGAATTAAATCTACTCTAAAGGAGGTGATGTACCAAATATTTAAAGATCCACTCTCAAGATTGACTCATTAGCACACTAATAGACCATGAATAGAACTAATGCATTATCTACAATTATTTCCAAGCAATAGTGTTTCACCTAGAGGTCAATTTGATGGGCTTGGGATGGATGGAAATAAGATCAAGGATTGATTGAAAGCACTTATAGTCAACTATCCAATCTACACTTGAGACATCAACCTTATGATACTCTAGATGACCTACAAGAAAGTTTATTAGCACTTAGATTGAACCTAGACCTACAAAGAAAAGATGACAACCACTTTTGAATATTAGACAAATGTAAAACACTAAGCATATATTAGTAAACAACTACGAAAATATTGTATTAATAACTCAAAGAGGTACAAAATACAAATTCTAGTAGCATCTAGTCATGCCAGCTTGAGGGATACTAAAAAATAGCTCAAAGGTTATATTGATAGAAAAAGAGAACAAGAGAGAGGGATTTTGGAGATAAGAAAAGGAATAAAATAAGCATAACTCCATTTGAACCATAGTTATAATTGCCTCTATAAAATATGCTCATTCAGACCTTTTGATTTATCTAGGTGACTTCAAGTGGTTGCATAGTTACATTATTCCCTCTTTGATCTTCCTTGATGGTTACAATGGTTGGATCAATTTATTTTCAGTTGGGTTCTGAAATCAATGTGGTTAGAACAATTAGATCAATCTATTATAGCTTTGTCCTAGTTCTAACTGCTCGTCACTAGTTTTTCATGACATGTAATAATGGAGAGAAGGGTCCCTATCATGGAGTTGGTCTTGGAGATTAAACTTTTAAAGTTTTCATGTCTACCTCGGTGGTGTCTTTTAAAACATTAGATTTGGTCTTAAGTCGACCATTATCAAACTTGGCTCCATGCCTTTTATTTACCTTACCCCATCAAAAATTGTTATTTCAAGCTTTGTATAAGTCACATAGGCTCACCATCATTTGATTGGTCATCAAAAACTAGCTCAGATCATTAATATTTTGAATCATCTCACTCTATTGATCTACCTAATGCAAACAAATGCAATACATAGATATTTCTCTAGGACCCAAATGCTTGTGCCACTTGTCACCTATGCATTTACACTCAAGGTTCACTAACCTCTTTGACCCTCACTCATCATTAATCTTGATTTTCATGATTAAATACACTCTATCAATCTTTTATCATATTAAATGTGCTTATTCCACTTGTAAATTGCACATTAATCTCAGGATCCTACTTTCATTCTATTTTTTTACAAACTTATACCATGTGGTGGCCTCTCAAGATCTTTGACCCTTTGAATCATCTTGCACTATCAAATCAAGATGAATGATGTAACATGGACTGTTTGGTTTTTTTGGACTCACCATTTGAACTCAAATGGATATTTCATGAGGCCCAATTTTAATGTTTATGCCCCATCAATTGATGTCCATAGAAATATCAAAGATGTCTATGTGATCAGTAATCTTTGGACCCCAATGGATGATTGTTGAGGTTTATTTTGATGTTTGCACACCTGTCACCACCCTATTGGATCACCTTTGTCAAAAAAAATTAACTAATTTAATCATGTCTTCAGGGAAATTATTACAAAATAATTTCCCCAAAAGAATTTTCTTGTTTGAGAATTTTGCATCATGGTATTTTCCTTGGTCCTTTAATATTGAATAATTTTTCTAATGAAAATGACTTAGGCTTTTGACAAGGACCCTTTAGTTTTGGACATTTTACTACAAATATTTTCCTTGTACCTTTTGTTGAAACTTTTTATATGGACATTTTATCCAAAAGAATTTGGTCTTCGAGAAAATTTTCTTAGATAATTTTCTTGACACAAATGCACTTAGCTCCTTTTTCTGTAGACAAATTTTTTGAAAGAATTTACTCTTCAATATTTTTGCTCGGCCGCTTTTCTTAAAAGAAATAAATTTGAGGCTTTTTTTGGAGAAAATGTTTGAAACAATTTGTACTTAGCCTTTTACCTTCAGGACAAATTCTCTGAAATAATTCTACCTTTGGGAAAATTTCCCTTGACAATTTTCTTAAAAGAATTCCATGCCTTATCAAAATTTTGAAAAACATTTTACCAAAAAATTCATGCCCTTGGCTAAATAAACTAGAAAAATTTCTCTGAGAGAATTATGCCATATAATTTTTGTCATAAATTTTGCATGGGACAATTTGTCTGAAAGAAATAAATTGTCTTCTAACACAACCAAAAGTAAAATTATTTCCTAAGTGTAAACTAGGATTTTATGGACATGTTCTTACAACTGCTTGGACACCATGAAAATATTCGACTTGAATATATGTCCCTAAAATGACCGCTAAGACACCAAATGCTATAAGAACTAAGCTAACCAAAGCTTAGAACAATATATGAAATGACATCAAATGAGCTGCAACATACCCTATGACATTATAAAAACCCCCTATATAAGATTTTGACTATAGGGGGTTGACCCATTTTGTCTTGAGGTAAAAATCATTAATATCTTTGGAAATTTCCCAAGGGTGAGATGCTTACTATGCCATGACCAGTTGCCTAATCCTATTTATTAGGTTACAGGGTCACAAGTATACATACTGGACATATAAACTGGCTCTTGACAACACACAACAACAAAAAACAACATAAATAAAACACAAAGGAAGAAACACACATGTTCCTCAAAATTACTTTCTAGAACATAAGATAATAAGAAAGGAAACACACACCTAATCTAATATTTACAAAACTGACACTCTGTTCTAAATAGAGGATTTCAAATGTATCCCATTCATAAGAATAGGTAGCTCTTCTCCATTCATCCTTGCTAATTGAAAAGAGTTTCTTTGCTTGTAATTGATGATGACATATGCTCCACTCCATAAGGTATCAATTTTGGTATGTCTCCCTAATTTTGATCTATCTTCATCCCATTTGAATACTATGTCACCTTCTTAAAATGACCTTAGAGATGCCTTCTTATCAAAAGACCTCTTCATTAGTATTTGGTGATCCATAACTTAGGGATATTTATGTATAGTCTCTTACAAATCTAGTAATTATATCAATCTCACCTCCATTAGAGTGTTCACAAGTAACTCTAGTTTATGTGCTAACTCTATAGTAGACAACTCTTGAGAGATAGACAACCTAGCTTCCCTTCCATAAACAAGCACAAAAAGATAATTTCTTGTTGACCTATTGGAATTTATCCTATTAGCCCATAAGGCTATCTTCAATTTGGTGTACCAAGATCTTTGATTACGCTCCAAGGTTCTCTTGATGATTCTGATTAGATACTTGTTAGTAGATTCAACCAACCCATTACCTTGAGGGTAATAGTTGGATGAAGTGCTCAAGAATATGCTAGTACTATTTACATAATCAGCTATCTTGGCACCTATAAAATCAAGAGCATTATATAAAATAATAGTAGATGAAGTGCCAAACCTTGTTATGATTTTCTCATATAACTCTAAGATAACATTCTCATTAGCTTCCTTCAATGCTACTACCTAAACCCATGCTGTAAAATATTCAATTTCTATGAGTATCCATTTATGAATATCACTTGATGGGGGATTTATCATGCTAATGAAATCAAGACCTCATTACATGAAAGGTTGATCAACTTGGATAGGCTTCAAAGGAAGAGCTACAAGATTCTTCTTTCCTACAAAGAAAGCATATTGTCTGCACCTTCTCACCCAAGCATGGAAATCCTTGAAGAGGCTAGGCCAATAATAACCTACCCTCATGATCTTGGTACCTATGGTTCATGGAGAGAAATTACCTCCTACTATCCCATCATGAAAATTCTCAAGCAATGTTCCAAACTGATCATTATCAATGCATCTAAATAGCACACCATTTATGTCCCTTATAACAATCACACCATACATAAGACAAAAGGGAATAGATTGCAATCTAAAATATATTCTTTGTGACCTACTCATACCATTAGGATACTCACCATTTTTAATAAGTTTTATCACATCCTGTGTCTAACTTTGTGGATGCAACGAACCAACTGATTGGGAATAATCATGTTTGGCTAGAGCCTCTTCCTTTAACTCATGAATATCTAAAGCTAGATGTTGACAAAGTCCTCTACCCCTTATCAATTTTATTTCCTTTATATCAAAATCATATTACATTGATTTAGTTATCTACCTTTCCCTCTTTTCACTAAGATCTTTGCTCAAGAGAAACTCTTTAGTACTAGGATGAGAGATCATACCATGAATCTTCTTATTTAAAACCATATGTCTGATATTATTTAGTCCTCTCACAATGGGAAGGACTAATTTATCCACAAAGGTGTACTTGAATTCATAATCTTCTAAACCTTGAATAAAGAATGTAATAGGCTACTCCACACCCTCATCCTTCTTTTGCATTAGCATGGCTGAGATAATATCAAAGTAAAAAAATGAATACAACATGAAGTATTTAGTAAAATTAGGATTCACACGAGTAGGAGCTTCTATAATTGCTTTCTTTATGGCTTCAAAACTATTATTACCCTCTTTGGTCTAGGAAAAGACTTGATTCTTCTTGAGCATAGTTGTTTGATGGGTTTCACCAAATAACAAAACTAGATATGAACCTCCTTAAAAAACTGATATTGCCTAAGAAAATCTGAAGGCCTTTCTTATATAAGGGAATGATAAGACTATAATGGCCTCTATTATTTTAAGATCAATAGTGAAACCATCCTTGGAAACAATATATCCTAAAATCTTACCTTCATGAACAACAAAGATGCAATTATTTATATTAAGAGATAATCCATATTGCCTACATCTTTCAAACACTTGCCTCAAGTGTTGCATGTGTTCATTAGCATATTTGGAAAACACTATTATATTATCTAGATAAACCAATAACATCTTATTGATCAAACCTTTGAAATCCATGTCCATTGATCTTTGAAATGTGGCACCAACATTGGACATTCCAAAGGGAATCTTCCTATAAGAAAAAATCCCCCATTTAATAGTGAAGGCCATCTTGAACTGATCATTTTCATTGACTAAAATTTGATTATATCCTAAATATCCATGTAGAAGAGAAAAACTTTGAGAACCTAAAACCATTTGCAAAATATGATCAATTAAGGGTAGATGATAGTGATGTTTACGTGACACTCTATTAAGATCTCCAAAGTCTACACAAAGCCTTATCTCCCCATTATTATTTCTAACAGGCATAAGGTTAGACACCCATGTTGAATGCTTGATGGGAAATATTATCTCATATTCAAGTAGTTTGGTAATCTCTAACTTCATGAGGTGCTCAACTTTAGGGTTGATGGGTCTTTGCTTTTGTCTAACTAGTTTAACTCTAGGTTCAAATTTCAATGGTGTGGTATGCTAGGATAGGATCAAATCCTTTGAGGTCCTTATATTCCCAAGCAAAGATATCATGAAATTCCCTACACATGTTGATGAAGCTTGCTTCTCTAATGTAGAACATACCTTGCCTAGTTTGAGGAGTTTATCCTTGAAGATCAAGACTCTTTCATAATTCTCTTCTTTTGTAGACATACCAATTTTAGTTTTCTTATTTTAATCATCCTCATTGAATATAATTTATAAGGTTACCAAACCCTTAAGTATATTATTGGTCCTTAGTTGCATAATTTGATCACCCACTTTTTCTTGGAGCCTCCTTTGTTTTTTTGAAGAAAACTCAGCCTCATTTTTCAAAAGGCATGCAATGTGTTTATCACTATGAAATACTTGCAAAGACACTTCATTACTAGGTATAGAAGGTCTGATAATGATCTTAATATGAGAATGTTTTCCCTCTTCTTTTATGGTAGTTAGAGTATCGAATTGAGCTCTTATGATAGCTAATATATCAATATGACTATTCTGCTCTGTTAGGACTGATTGTGTATTGAACATATTGAAGTATTCAAGTAAATCCCATACTCTATGTATGTATGAATTAAGTCAAGGGTTCTTGGTATTAACCAAATTATTCACTTGATAGACAACTAATTCATTGTCTCTATATAATTTCAAGTTCTTGATTCCTTTTCTCCTTCCCCATCAAAGACCATGAATTAAACCTTCATACTCAGCCACATTACAAGTACAACTAAAATGAAACCTATAAGAATCATAATAATTTTATTTGGATGGGGATACCAACATAATACCAGCTCCATCGCCAACTTTACTTCTTGAACCGTAAAAAATCATCTTTCATAGGTCATCATATTTACCCTATTCTTTGGCATGTAAAAGTGTTGGTACTCCTTCTTCATGTATACAATACAATCCTAAATCAGTTTCTTCCACAAAAGCATAGGTATATTTATCATAAGTATTAGTTCCATATTCTATTGACCATTTTTTTCCCAACAAGCCAAAAAATTGGTCCCCTTCTTCCCCTGCTGATCTAGGCCATTCATTTTTTGATTTTGCACAAGTCTAGGAATTTCTACAGACTCTGCAGGTCTATTTCTACAGACTTTGCAGGTCTATTTCTACAGACTCTATAGGTCTATTTCTATAGACTCTACAGAGCTTGGATTTCTATGGACTCAACAATGAGGTTTTCTATAGACTCTGCAGGTCCATTTCTACAGACTCTGTAGGTTAGTCTTTTGGCGCATGAAGAATCAATTCAAAGAGTGCTAGGTTTTATAAGGCTTCTTCGAGCTCTTGTATAAATAAAATCACAAGGAAGGTTGGCATCATTGAACCATTGAACCAGTTCAATGTCTTGGTTCAATGCCTTGGTTCAATCAGCCTTGGTTCAACGCCTTGGTTTAATGCCTTAGTTCAATCAGCCTTGGTTCATCGCTTAGTTTAACCACTTGGTTCATCACTTGGTTCAACCACTAGGTTTAATGTTTAGTTCATTAGTAGGTTCAATCAAATGGTTCATCACATTTAGTTCAGTGCCTTGGTTCAACAATTATTTGAACCGTTGAACCAGTTTAATGGGTTGGTTCAATGGTTGGTTCAATGGAGCGGTTCAAAGGCTTGGCACGCAGTGTTGAACCATTGAACCATTTTTGGTTCAATCGGTTGGTTCAAGGGAGCATCCTAAATCTGGAGGACAAGTGCCCTTGCATAGGGTAGTTTTGGGTTTAGGATCCCTTGTGGAGGGAAAGAAGCACTTCAAAGGAAAGATAGCCGCAAAGGGTACGTTTTTTAGAATTTTGTTTAAGGATGAATTCTTTTAGACTTTTTTTTTGAAGGAATTCCTTCAGACAAAAAGTCTGAAGAAATTTATAAAAGGGCTATGACACAAAACTCAAGAAAATACTTTGAAGGAAAGGAAGTGAGCGTGAGATCATTCTTGCAGACATTTTGTTTGTGGGAAAAGAGGCCAAAGGAAAAGCCCGACCAAGGAGGACAAAAGCCTAGGAAGCAGAAAAGCATAAGTAGGAAAAAGACCCAACAAAATTTGCCAAGGATGGTGATGTCCTGGAAGGTGTCAATTTTAAGGAGACAGACTAGCTATTGGGTATTCATTTTCAAGGTAACGACTGTGTGAATGTTAATTTTAAGATAGTGAAATAGTTGTTTGCTTTTGAATTCCCTGAGTGCCAACTATGAAAAGAGCCCAAGTAATGTAGTGACCCACTAGAAGATCACCCCCAAGGGATGAAAAAGTAGGAAGAAGACAAGGTGTAGAAAGAGATAAAGCCATGCAAGTGGTAAAGGGAGGCGATTTATTGCCAAATGATCACCAAATGGTGCAAATAATAAATGGTGTGATCTATCTTCTCCAGTTTGCATTTAAAAGGGGACAAACAAAAATCTATTTTCAAAAAAGAGGTGCAGCATGTGCTTCCACATTAATGCTTGAACATCAAAGTCAATTTTAGTGATTATAAAACATGGTTCTAGTAGGCCTCTTTTAGAAGAATGACATCAGTAATAGTGACTTCCTCTTTCTGATGTTTTCAGTGCACATGGGCTAGCTCATCAAAGGGCGCCAAACTCTTTTCAAAAGAAATGCCAAGTTCTCTTCCCCTCTGGCTATATATTGTAAAAATTCTCATTTGAGAAGGATCCACTCTCTTAACCTTAAGGTAAAACTCTGCCCAAAAATCTCTCAGGCTTGTAAGGTAGAGCTCTGCTAGTTTTTACCTTGAATCAGGACTTAGCATTTTTACCTCTATCTGGACTTGCACTTTAAAGTATTTGTCTATGTTCTTCTTTTGTGTTAAGTCATTGTCTTTCATGATTCTCATAGATCGATTATAACATGTCTAGTGCATTGTGAAGTCTCCTTTCTATAGGTCTGCCAGAAGTGTTCCTAGGGGAATGTAGGTGCCTGTGAATAGGCTGCCATAAGTGTGTCTAAGGATGACTCTGGTAGTTTCTTCCTCCATGTGTTTTCATGAACCCCTATCTGACTATTGTAGAAGAGATTCCCACTTTAGATGAAGTGTATGGGCATTTCTTCCTGGTGAAAAGTGTATATTCGGGCTGGGTGGGTCACCATTTTCTAGTGTATCACCTTTTCCTTTTTAAGCTTAGGTTCTATTTTCAGCATCTCTCTCTCCCTTTTCATCCCCCCCCACTTTTTCCATTTTATTTTTTAGTAGTAGGAGAAACTAGGGCCTAAAAGATACATCAAAGGGAGCTAGCCCTTATCTAGAGACTCTCCCCTCCAGCTTCATTAGTCCCACAAGTGAGAGGGTAGTTTCCATTGTTGCGTGTGGAAAGGTAGGAGCTCGGCCTCCTACCCCAGGTGAAATCCACTGCATCAACAGTTTTTGGCACACCTTGAAGAATTTTTGGTGTGTTCTTTAACCAACTAGCCTTTGGAGGCTTTTGTATCAACACCAATGGTGACTCCGAGTTGAATTAGCTAGTTAAGCAGTCCAAGTGCCATCAAAAATATTATTTTTGTATGTATAATTCCTTTGCACAGAATCATGAACCTTGTTTTCCTTCATATGACTTCGATCAGACTTAAAATTTTCATTCAATCGCCTCAAGCAGCTCTCCTAGTTACCCTTCAATGATAAGGGAGGTGGCGCTAGATTTTGAGAAGTAGGTAATGGAAATAGATAGATTGGATGAGTAGTATGGTTATCAGCAATACCTAATGTATAAAGAGGCATGTTTATTCAGGCAAGCTTAGGCCTTTTAATCCATGGAGGAGGAGGTAGCAAAGTGGAGGAGTCCACTCATACAAGGTAGTCAGCCTTATGTACCCCCTCCTATCCTAAAGAAAGCCCCCTCTTATACACCAAATCCTTTTTATCAGATGGCACTTGCTCACTCTAGCTCATCTAATGCATCAATCAACCCTGCTCTTGACCCTGTATGCCTAGCCTTCAAGCATCAAAGGAAACTAGAATAACCTCCCATGGAGATGAACCTTCTAAACTCCTTAGATTGTGAATCTTCTTTTGGGGGGAAATTTATGAACCAACACATCTCTCTCGAAACTACTCCTACTCAACATGATGATGCTGGTGACCTCCAAAAAAGACTTTTTAAAGATAATCTAGCCAAGCAAATTGAAGATTTAGAGGCTAGGATGAGACTACTTAGAGAAGGAGAGATGAAACTTTTAGACCTTGTGGAGGAGCCCTAGGACCTTGGAGAAAACAAAGTTACTACCTGTTCACAGGAGCAAAATTCCAACTCTGAGATCCTAGACTGGAAGAAAATAGTAGAATCATGGGGTAGAAAGGAGGAGAAGAAGGGTTTTTCTCAAAACCTTGAAGAAGATGAGGCTGCTCCTACTCATGATGATGCTGGTGACCTCCAAGAAAGGCTCTTCCAAGAGGATATGGCTAGAAGAATTATAGAGTTGGAATCCAGAGAGAAATTCCTCAGCCAAGGTGTGATGGACGGTTCAGACCCAATGGCACATTCCATGTCTGAACACACCCCATCTACACATCCCCAAGAGAGATATCAGGCCACACCTGATATTGATGAAGTGCTAGATAGAAGGAGGAGAATCATTTGATTCTAGCTCAAGGACTACCTCCTCTTCCACATGTTTTTTCCACTTCATCCCTTCTCAAGGAGGAACTTGTTCTGCAAGAGGTGAGTGAGGAAGAAAAGATCTAATTTGCATTTCTTTAGGAGGCTATCATGATTGATAATGAAGAATAAATCATCATCAATACTCCTTGTGAAGACCTCATCAGAAATGGAGAAGACACAGGGCATGCATACGCGTAGATTTTCTAGCAATATGAGGAGGAACACAAACATGGTGAGCTCTCTCCCCCTTTATTTGATGAAATTCCTTGTTGTTTCGATGAGGAGGAATACTATGCCAAGTAGCCTATTTTGGAGGAGGATCAGGAGGATATCTTTAAACATCTAGAGATCTTGATCTTTGAGGAGGAAAAAAAGAGGTTGGTCTCCCTTGAAGAAAACCTTGAAGAAGAGTTTTTTGAATAAAGAGGTGATGTTCTATGGGATGAGCAATCATTTTGTGATTCCATTTCAGACATCACAATAGTTACCCTTCTTCAAAAAGGCCAAGAGGAAGTAGAGGATGAGTCTAACAGTGTCTTCAATGAAGTATAAGGAAACAGGTCAGACCATGATGCACTACAAGGGAGTTATACATATCAAAGGGCTTATGGTGATGAGCTAGCAACCACAGATTTCTTGGTGATATGCACCAGCATAAAGGACTAGCATTTAATAAGATTACAAGAACAAGCAGAGTACACATATGTTAGGAGCATGTTTGAATTTGATCCACTCAGATACCAACTAATCTAGGTGATAGGCAAGAGGAGCAGGTCACCAAATCTCCTTTTCATTCAACCACTTGTTTGGCACCATAAGTCTTCTTGCTAGGAAGGGGACTTAAGAAGTTTTCCCTTTGATCTAGGAGGGAGGCAAACATTCTTGGTTAGCTGTATATAGTAGTTTGCTTTCAGTTTTTTTTCCTACTTTCCCTAAGTGCAGTTTGCATAAGTGGTGTTTTAGCCTTGTGTGTGTTTTTCCTTTGTGTGTGGGGTAAAAGCTTCATGTTTGATTCTTGGATCTTTCGAGCTGTTGCTAACCTTTCTTCAAAGCTGCACTCTAACTCTGTGCCCAATGGACTACAAGGCAACTAGTCTCCAAGCATAGCAGGCATGCTTCCCCTGGGAGTCACCAATTTGTTGACCATTTTTTGCCCAATAGGCCAGAAAATTGGTCCCCTTCTTCCCTTGCTGATCTAGGCCATTCATTTTTTGAATTTGCACAAGTCCAATAATTTCTATAGACTCTACAGGTCTATTTCTATGGACTCTGTAGGTCTATTTCTATGAACTCTGTAGGTCTATTTCTATGGACTCTATAGGTCTATTTCTATGGACTCTGCAGAGCTTGGATTTCTATGGACTCAGTAATGAGGTTTTCTATGGATTCTATAGGTCCATTTCTATAGACTCTATAGGTTAGTCTTTTGGCGCATGAAGAATAAGTTCAGAGAGTGCTAGGTTTTATAAGGCTTCTTCAAGCTCTTGTCTGAAGAAAATCACAAGGAAGGTTGGCATCGTTGAACCATTGAACCATTGAACCGGTTCAATGTCTTAGTTAAACACCTTGGTTTAATTGGCCTTGGTTCAATGCCTTAGTTCAATTGGCCTTGGTTCAACACCTTGGTTCAATCGGCCTTGGTTCATCGTTTGGTTCAACCACTTGGTTCATCACTTGGTTTAACCACTAGGTTCAATGCTTAGGTCATTGGCAAGTTCAGTCAAATGGTTCATCACATTCGATTTGGTGCCTTGGTTCAACAATTGTTTGAACCGTTGAACTAGTTTAATGGATTGGTTCAATGGTTGGTTCAAAGGAGCAGTTTAATGGGAAAGGTTTAAAGGCTTGGCGCAAAGTGTTGAACCGTTGAACCATTTTTGGTTCAATCGGTCAGTTCAATGGCTTGGTTCAAGGGAACGTCCTAAAGCTGAAGGACAAGTGCCCTTGTGGAGGGTAGTTCTAGGTTTAGGAGCCCTTGTGGAGGGTAGGAAGAACTTCAAAGGAAAGATAGCCACAAAGGGTAAGTTTTTTGAAATTTTGTTTAAGGATGAATTCTTTCAAACTTTTTGTCTGAAGGAATTCCTTCAAACAAAAAGTCTAAAGAAATTTGGAAAAGGGCCGTGACACAAAAATTGAGAAAATACTCTAAAGGAAAGGAAGCGAGCGTGAGATCATTCTTTTAGACATTTTGTCCATGAGAAAAGAGGCCAAAGGAAAATCCTAACCAAGGAGGACAAAAGCTTGCAAAGCAGAAAAGCTGAAGTAGGAAAAAGACCCGACAGAATTTGCCAAGGATGGTGACATCCTAAAAGCTGTCAATTTTAAGGAGATGGACTAGATGTTGGGTATTCAATTTCAAGGTGATGGTTGTGTGAACATCAATTTTAAGATAGTGAAATAGCCATTTGCTTTTGAATTTCCTGAGTGCCAACTATGAAAAGAGCCTAAGGAACACAGCGACCTGCCAGAAGATCACCCCTGAGGCTTGAAAAAGTAGGAAGAAGACAAGGTGCAAAAAGAGACAAAGTAGTCCAAGTGGCAAAGGGGAGGAAATTTATTTCCAAATGATCACCAAATGGTGCAAATAGTAAACAACATAGCCTATCTTCTCTAATTTGCATTTAAAAGGGGATAAACCGTAATCTATTTGCAAAAAATAGGTGCAACTTGTGTTTCCACATTAATGCTTGAATTCTAAAGTTAATTTTGGTGATTATACAACATGGTTCTAGTAGGCCTCTTCTAGAAGAATGACATCAGTAATAGTGACTTCCTCTTTTTGATGTTTTTAGCGCACATGGGTAAGCTCATCAAAGGGCGCCAAACTCTTTTCAAAAATGGTGCCAAGTTATCTTCCCCTTTGGCTATATATTTTAAAAATTCTCATTTGAGAAAGATCCACTCTCTTAGCCTTAAGACAAAACTCTGCCCAAAAATCTCTCAGGCTTGTAAGGCAGAGCTTTACCAGTTTTTACCTTGAATCAGGACTTAGCATTTTTACCTCTATATGGACTTACACTTTAAATTATATGTTTGTGTTCTTATTTTGTGTTAAGTCATTGTCTTTCATGCTTCTCATAGATCAATTACAACATGTCTAGTGCATTGTGAAGTCTCCTTTCTGCAGGTCTGCTAGAAGTGTTCCTAGGGGAATGTAGGTGCCTGTGAATAGGCTGCCATAAGTATGCCTAAGGATGCCTCTGATAGGGTCTTCCTCCCTGTGTTTTCACATACCCCTAGTTGACTATTGTAGAAGAGCTTCCCACTTCAGATGAAGTGTATGGGTGTTTCTTCCTGGTGAAAAGTGTATATTTGGGCTGGGTGGGTTGCCATTTTCTGGTGTATCACCTTTTCCTTTTTAAGCTTAGGTTCTATTTTCAGAATCTCTCTCTCCCTTTTCATCCCCCCCTTTTTCCATTTTATTTTTTAGCAGTAGGAGAAACCAGGGCCTAAAAGATACATCAAAGGGAGCTATCTCTTATATAAAGACTCTCCCCTCCAGCTTCATCAATCCCACAGGTGAGAGGGGAGTTTCCATTATTGCGTGTGGAAAGGCAGGAGCTCGGCCTCCTGCACTGGGTGCAATCCACTGCGTCAACATATTCATCAAGTAAAAAATTTGAAATACCCTCAAGCTTGGAAGAAGTGCCTCATCTACAATAGAGTCCTTTTCTTCATGAACAACATAATTTAAATTAGAACTTATGTAAATGTAAGGTTCTATATGGAACCTTGCAAGAGGTTGTGTCCTAATTATCACCTTGGCCCCAAACATTATTTTTGTGACCAAGAAAGACCAGTGATCTGAGAGATAGCCACCTATTTTGGCTATGAAGTCCCTTGATAGGAAAATTATAAAGGGGGTTAGGAGATCAACCATTACTATGTCTTGCAAGATAGGAAAACTAGGACAATCATGAAAGAACACCTTCAAGCCTTTTATTATTCTTACTATTTTTGTAGGTGTACAATCTAATTTAAGGACCCCTTTGATATGTGGTTCATATTTTAGGTCTAACTTATCAGCTACAACTTTGGTCATGACATAAGTAGAAGCTCCACTATCGACTATGCAATTGTGTACCAACTTATTACCTACAATGAGGGTGAGGTAAAATGGTGGAGGTTTCTCATTCCTAGTGGATGGTTCAATAATGGTACTAGGAGAATTTTCAAGAGCAACATGGCCATGACTTTGATTTGAGGGTGGAACACTAGCAAGGATAGGAGATAACTACTTTTGTAGGAGTTCTTTTTGACTAGGCATATGAAGAACATCCCAAAGTGAAATAGATGTTTTAGTGTTCTTCAAAGATTCTATAATATTTAAAGAATACATACCTAATTTATATTGGGATCTTGTAGGTAGATAATTACTTAGAACTTTAGGAATAGGAGTAGACCTTACCATATTTTTTTCTTGATGGGGATGTAGAATCTCTTAAAACTGTCACACGTACATCTATGTCTTGTTGCCTTGTAGGAGGATTGGATGAGCCTATGGACATGTTAATACCACATCCTAGAGCTTTCCTCTTGGACTTTGTATTATATTTTATAGAGGATCCTTGATTTGTCACAAAAGTGTCTTCAATTAGAAAATTAGTGAAGATCTCTTCTTGAGGTTGTCAATCTTCATTAACTTGGATCATCACCTCATCCTCATTTGATAGGAGGGGAGTAACTACTCCTTGAGCCACGAGAGATTTCTCTCCATTCTCATTGGCATCCATGAATTGATATTACTAATAATATTCTCCCTACACCAAAGTACTGTAAATTGGTACCATCTCCCTTGTATTAGTGGTAGAGTTAGGATTGTATACATTGGCATGCCTATTGGGATTGGGATGCCATTAGCCTTTAACTATTATATAATATTGACCATATTATTAATGATAGGGGTAAATATTATGATAGGAAACTTTTTGCATATTGGTTTGCCTATTTTGAGCCTTTAAGGCTAGGAATTTTGTTTTCCAATTAACATTATTTTCTACTTGCCTAAGAACAACCTTGGTCTTGGTAGTGGAATTGGGAACTTGGGATACATCTAGAGTATTATCAAAAGTATGAGATAATAGAGGCATAGACACATTAGGAAGAAATCTTCCATCTTGGATGAGAATATTCTTAGATTTGATATCAAGATCATATGCTTTAAGAAGAGTGGATCCTCCCATAGATTGAAATATGATAGTAATTTTAGTCCTTGTGACTTTCAAGTAGGTAGGGAACTCAAAGCTAGTAGGTGGTCTTATGGGAGGAGGAAATATATGCCAAATATTCTAAAACCTTTCATTGAATTAATGAATTATTTCTTTTAGTCCCATTATTATCATGTTGAGCTGATGTATGAGAGAGGCATGGTCACTTTCATTTCCAAATCTAGAAGTCAACAACACTCCAAACCCATCCCATATTGTGATGCATCCACCTTATAGAGTCCTATACCAACAAGAGCCTTCCCTTTAAGGGAAATGTTAAGGAGTCTAATGACAATTTTCTCTCAAACAATGTTGTGGAAACTGCAAAAATTAGAAACATCTCTAATGTGCTCACTAGGGGTAACATGACTCTTATCATTGAATGTGGGCACACCTTTCATGGCATTAGGAGGAATGGCATCATATACTAGAAGTTGAATTGGATTTTAAGTATTGAAGGTAGGGAAAGCATGAGGTCTAGACATGTCTTCTTCAAGATCTTCAACTTCTTTAGCCTCTTTGACCTCTTCCTCTCTATCAAAATATACTAATTCTTCAAAATGAAGATTAGGCTATGGATACTGAATTACAAGAGGAATTTTAGGTTAAATGGGTGGGTTAATAAGATTGGATGTTCTAGAAGAGGATGACTTAGTTAGAACCATGAATTTTGAGGTCACATTAGTAATTAAAAAAATAACCTTAAACACAATTTACCATGGAGTCATAAAATGCTGAGTAGCACACTAATGTGCAACTAATGTTTTCAAGACCAACATTCACCTTGAAAAATTATCTTGAAGACAATGGGTCGCACTAGGTGTGCCAGAACTATTATCACCAAATCTTGTGCCCTATAAGAATTTGTTTTGGCTTCTTCCATATTTGGGCAACATGGGGACATTTCTAGCTATGTAAGTGTACCTATATTGTAAATGAGCCTCTAGATTTAAGAGCTAGCTCCCTGAATGTATCTTGAAATGATATTATTTATATCAAATGATTAAATATGTGGAAAATAATTAGAGAATGCATGAATTGAAATTACTCTAAAGGAGGTGATGCACTAAATATTCAAAGATCCACTCTCAAGGTTAACTCATTAGCATACTAATAGACCATGAATAGAACTAATGCAATGTCTACAATGATTTCTAAGAAATAGTGTTTCACCTAAAGGTCAATTTGATGGGATTGGATTGGAGGGTGATGAGAGCAAGGCTTGATTGAAACCACTTATAGTCAACTATACACTCTACACCTAAGACATCAACCTTAAGACACTCTAGATGACCTGCAAGAAAATTATTAGAACTTAAATTGAACCTGAACCTGCAAAGGGAAGATGAAAACCAATTTTTCATATCAAACCAATGTAAAACAATAAGAACAAATTAGTAAAAAATTATGAAACTAATCTATTTATTACTCCAATAGGTATAAAATACAAATTCTGGTAGAGTCTAGTTGTACCATCCTGAAGGATACTTAATAATATCTCAAAGGCTATATTTATAGAAAAAGAGAGTAAGAGAGAGGGATTTTGGCATTGAGAAAAGGAATCAAATTAGCACAACTCCATTTTAGCCATAGTTACAATTGCCTCTATAAAATATGCTCATTCAGACCTTTTTATTGATTTAGGTCACTTCAAGTGGTTACATAGTTACATTATTCCCTCCTTGATCTTCCTTGATGGTTGTAATAATGGGATCAAGTTATTCCAAGTTGGGTTCTGGCATCAATGTGGTTAGAATAATTAGATCAGTATCTTAGATTTTTTTGGTGCTAACTCCCCTTCAGTGGTTTGCCATGGTGTGTAATAGTAGAGAGAAAGGTACCTATCATGGAGTTAGTCTTAGAGATGAAACTGTTGAAGTCTATATGTCTACCTCGACATCCTTTGAAATGTTGGCTCTGGTCTGAACTAGACCATTCTCAAACTTGGATCCATACCTTTTATTTACCTTGGCCCATCAAAAATTGCTTTAACGACCTTTGTTTAAGAAATAAAATGTCTTCTAATGCTTAGCCAAAATTTGAAATATTTCCTAAGTATAAACTAGGATTTTATGGACTTGTTCTTACATTTGATCGCACACCATGAAAATATACCACTTTAATATATGTCCCTAAAATGACCCCTAAGACACCAAATGATACAAGGACTAAGTGAGGCTATGACCAAATATTAGAATGGTATATGAAATGACATCAAATGAGCTGCAACATACCCCATGACAATATAAAAAGCCCTTATACAAGATTCTAAATGTAATATGATGCTAAATTTGTGTGTGATTGAAGTTATTTTCATCCATTTAATTTTTTCCTTAACCATTTCCTACTTATTTTGTGCTCCCTAAGTCTTTCATTGATATTCTAAGCCCTTCACTCTTGGGTTCTCCATTTATTATGCCTCCTTTCTGACTGGCTCTTTTCACGTCATGATTTATTATACCATGATATTTTGTGCTTGTATAATATTCACATCATAATACTTATATTTCATGAATATTCTTTGCTATGGTTGTTATACACCACTACCTAAATACTTAGCCAAAATGCAAGGTCCAACATTGAGAATAGGCTAAATATAAAAGTACAACTACGCTATGAATGGAAATGACAAATAAGTAATATAATTAGTTGGTTCTAATGCTAACACATTGTTGGATATAAAATAAGAAGAAATTAGGCTGGAAGTTGATTCTAAAACAATCACTAGATTATGGATCTATCGCTTTTGGAGCTCTAGACACTATGTCAATTTGGGATGGTTGCATTAATGCTATTGTTTGGGTTTAATTCAAGTGTATTATAAAAATACATAATAGAAAAGGATATGACCACCTAAATGCTTATTACTTTGACTTTTCCTTTGCTCTTGTGCATTTAAAATTTGGGTCATGGACTATTACTCCTCATGAATTTTTAAAACCCTAGTTCATCTTCATAGTGACCATGGGGTAAAATAGGTTAGTGGACACACAATGCCAAGTTAACCTCAAAGACCCCTCTATCATTATGTACTACTTACATAGCCAATACTCTGAAGAGGGCCTCATATTGATGTCGTTTTCCCTTATGTATTAGATTATGTGTGAATCATGTAATATCACCTAGATTGTAACTTATCAAATTGGGTTCTTGGGCTGATCCTTTAGTAATTTAGACCTATAGATGCGTTGTTCCTATGATTGATATGGAAATATGGAATATTTATTTAATTGAGTGCTCTTTGAATGATATTTGGTAAGAATAATAGGTATTATTCTTGTGTATGCTAGGTGAGAAATGAATGAGGGTTAATCTTGTATTTATATCACTCCTTTTAGAAAAGTAAATTTCATTAAAACACTTAGGTTGACCATTAAGATACATTTTATTTGTAAAATATATGACTTTAGGGCATTGGAAACTTGCATTGGGTGAGGATACTAGTGTTAATGCTAGTGTCTATCTAAAAATTAGTGTTTAGGGAGTAAAAAAGTAGATATAGAATTAGAACTTACAGAGGAGGAAGATAAGTACATTTTAAGCATTCTAGGAAAGATATAAGGCCTAGGTCATCAACATAAGACTAATTTAACTAAGAGAAATGCCATGGGGCATAAGATAAAGTAGATGCAAAAATTGTGGAAGTGAGAAAGGGACTCATATTGATGTAGTTTTCCCTTATGTATTAGATTATGTGTGAATCATGTAATATGTGCAAAGCAAGTACAAAAATCACTTAGATTGTAACTTATCAAATTGGGTTCTTGGGTTGATCCTTTAGTAATTTAGACCTATAGATGTGTTGTTCCTATGATTGATATGGAAATATGGAATATTTATTCAATTGAGTGCTCTTTGAATGATCTTTGGTAAGAATAATAGGTATTATTCTTGTGTATGCTAGGTGAGTAATGAATGAGGGTTAATCTTGTATTTATATCATTCCTTTTAGAGAAGTAAATTGTATTAAAACACTTAGGTTGACCATTAAGATACATTTTATATGTAAAATATATGACTTTATGGCATTGAACACTTGTATTGGTTGAGGATACTAGCATCAATGCTAGTGTCTATCTAAACATTAGTGTCTAGGGAGTAAGAAAGTGGATACAGAATTAGAACTTGTAGAGGAGGAAGATAAGTACATTTTAAGCATTCTGGGAAAGATATAAGGCCTAAGTCATCAACATAAGACTAATTTTACTAAGAGAAATGCCATGGGGAATAATATAAAGTAGATGCAAAACTTGTGGAAGTGAGAAAGGGACTCATATTGATGTAGTTTTCCATTATGTATCAGATTATGTGTGAATCATGTAATATGTGCAAAGCAAGTACAAAAATCACCTAGATTGTAACTTATCAAATTGGGTTCTTAGGTTGATCCTTTAGTAATTTAGACCTATAGATGTGTTGTTCCTATGATTGATATGGAAATATGGAATATTTATTCAATTGAGTGCTCTTTGAATGCTCTTTGGTAAGAATAATGGGTATTATTCTTGTGTATGATAGGTGAGAAATGAATGAGGGTTAATCTTGTATTTATATCACTCCTTTTAGAGAAGTAAATTATATTGAAACACTTAGGTTGACCATTAAGATACATTTTATTTGTAAAATATATGACTTTATGGAATTGGACACTTGCATTGGGTGAGGATACTAGCGTCAATGCTAGTGTCTATCTAAACATTAGTGTCTAGGGAGTAAGAAAGTAGATACATAATTAGAACTTACAGAGGAGGAAGATAAGTACATTTTAAGAATTATAGGAAAGATATAAGGCCTGGTTCATCAACATAAGACTCATTTAACTAAGAGAAATGCCATGGGGCATAAGATAAAGCAGATGCAAAACTTGTGGAAGTGAGAAAGGTCCAAAACTGAGAGGAATAGCCAAGGTTTGAGTTTTATAGGTGTACAAGACTAAGGTGTTATATAATCCATAAATATCATCCAAAACTCCCAAATTCCACAATTATTTAATTTTGAGAAATGAGGAATATTTATTTGTGTCAATTTTTTCCATCACACTATGTGATTTGGTACTAAAGATATGCAAACAAATATTTATCATAGTTTTTTTTAGAAATCTCTTTTTTTAAATAATTGTACATTGTTTATTTATTTTCATGTGATATTTTATTTTATTTGAGCCCTAAAAAAATTGAATTAAATGGAAATTTGAAGATTAATATCTTTAAATTTTAGCATTTGAGAGATTTAAGGCTTCCACAGTCCTTATTAAGAGATGTTCCAAAAAGATGTGACAAAAAAAAAATTTCAATGCAATGGAGGATCTTGTTCTTGATTAAATAAATGCAAATATTTATGGTGGTGTTTTTCATAAATTGACATTTTTTCTTTTATTTATCTATAAAATAGATCCTTATTTAATTTTCTTCTGTGAACCATTCACAATTTAGAATCTCAAAAGGTTTAAATTTTAACATAATGGAGTGATTAATGAAAAATTTAATGTGACTTGATATTATCATATTATGAATTGCACATAGCATAATTCATTGGTGAACACTATCAGATTATGCACAAATTACATTAATATAAGATGTGCAAACCCCAAATTCCTAAAAATAAGTTAAAAACTAGTAACAACTACTAGTTGGAAATGTAATTTTACCATTTGTAATAATTACAAGCCTAAGGGAAATAAGGTCTAACAAAATTTTATATTTTCAATTAATTTCACTATATAATTTACATATTAACATATTTTTCTTTCCTCACCATTCAATATCCTAGTGTAGACACATAACATTAATCATTAAATGTTTGATAATGTTTATTCTTGGTAGCCTTACCCTTACTTAGTCTATTTGCCTTTTTACTAACTCAAAATCTATAAGAGAGCCTTCACTATCTTGTAAACACAAAAAATATCACACATATGTCCATATTTCCTATTAAACATGTTCCAATAGAATTTGGTCTTCATGGACAAGGTCGCACTTATTATGATCCACAGTTATAATATTCAAAAATAATGCAGAATAAATGTAGATCAATTCAACACAATATATATTGATGGACTAAGATGTCCAAATATTCAATATATATAGAATACCCTTAAGGTAGGGCAACACCAACAATACTCCTTTAGGAAGGAATAACTCCACAATGTCTCTTCAAGGGGATAACCTCTAATATCTTCTTACAATAGAAGGCTCAATGCTTACTTGATATCTTTACAATGATAATCATCTCCTTTATATAGACGTATAATGGATGGGTAACCTCCTAATCCCAATGTAGGCCAACCATTACCCAATGCACTAATTTCATAAGTTACTCCATTACTAATATATTGGACCCATATAACTACTAAGGGGCATGTGTGCCACATGTCAGCATCTACATCAATCTATATACAATAATATATCATATCCCTAGGTACATAGCATTACCTCCCTCCTTGATATGTTTCATCCTCGAAACATAGGAAGAAACTAAATAATGAGTATGCTTCAAATTATTGCACACTTTTCTCCAATATCAATCTTTGAGCCACCCATATGTGATCTTAACAGGTGATATATCTCCATATATGATCCTTTGATTCTATTCATAATCATAACTATACTACTTTGGTGTCTATGCATAACTATTCCTCTTTTGATTCCATGTACCATATTTCATTATGCTACTTTGATTCCATACATGACCATAGTAGGTATTCTTCCATGCATAATCAAATTGATTTCCCCATTCATTTCATGTTCCATAGACCACTGCATTTCACTGATTCCATACCTGACCATAGTAATTCTTCTTTGGCTTCCATGCATAACCATAATGATTAGAAATTTAATTTCCTTTATAGCAAAAATGATTATTATTATGACACTCCATCATCTGGTTCCATGAGTATTTCCTCTCATGATGATGTAGGTGTCTATATACCTCAAATTTTTCCACCCTATCTTCTATCACTTCACATTTCCCATCTCTGTCTCTTGAGTAGATGAAGTGTTCATTTTTTATTGTAGTATGTCTTTATCTAAATCTTCCTCATGCTCTTCATCATGTGTTTCAATCTCATCCTCATGATCTTCCTTGCTTGTTATTGGTACCTTTCCCAATATCATATCCTATAAAGTGACCTTTTTTTCCTATACCAAAACTTCATGATCCTTTTTTGAACATTAATATTGATTGTTCCCAAAGTCTCCAACCATGGATATCTAAGAAATATATCCATATCATCCATATCCCAAGCATGAAAATCTGAATGCAAAACATATTTTTACATAATGAGCTTCAAATATTCAAACATTGAAATATTCTTACCATTTACTTTAACCTCCTTGATATTTTTTACTTGAACATGTAGATGCTTGGCCACATTCATGTTGATGAAGTTAAATTTACTGGTAGGGTTTATGGACAAAACAACCTTCTTCTTTTGCATACATCCATGAAATTGAAAAAGTGAATTAGATTTATTTGAAGCCAAATTATTTAAACCCTTATCTTCTTCTTCTTCTTCTTTTTCTTTTATATCCCAATGATCTAGGAAGATCTGTTTCATTTCTTTCCATGAAGAAAACCTTTCTGTACAGCTCAACTGATCAAACTAATGTAGTGCAAGCCCAGACAAAAAAAGAAGTAATCATCTTTTCCCAAAAGTTTTTTTAAAATTATTTTCCAAAAGGAGCCACCATTCTCTAGAATCAATGTCATCTTCCCCTAAAATTTTTGCAACTTCATGATTTACAAATAAAAACTAGGGTTTATGAAACCCTAAAATTTCAATAACTCACTCAAATCATACCAAAACTATCCCAAATTTTTACTGTAGCTTCCTCCTATTATATTGTAACTTCATAAAAAACTTTGTGAAGAATTCCATAAATTACGACTTGTAGAGTGAACATACAAAAAATACTAAAATCATAATAACTCACTCAAAACAATTCAAAAAATTCTTAAATTTTTACTATGTTTCTCTTGTATTTTGTTATAGCTTCAGTAAAAAAATTGAAGATAAACTCCTTATATTTAGTAATATAGATCTAGATTAGTAAAAAACCTAAAATATAAATAAATCCCACAAAATTGATAAAAAATCTCAATTTTTTTATAGTGCCTCCTTAAAATATTATCCATATTTGGTAAAAAAATTATGCATAAATTCAAAACCAATCGAAATATATTGATGATTCCACAAAACTAGGGTTTCACCACCCACAAATTGCCCAAATCAAAGCTTTGATACCACTTGTTATGATCCACACTTATAATATTCAAAAATAATGGAGAATAAATGTAGATCAATTCAACACAATAGATATTGGTGGACCAAGATGTCCAAATATTTAACATATGCAGAATACCCTTAAGGTAGGGCAACACCAACAATACTCTTTTAGGAAGGAATAAATCCACAATGTCTCTTTGAGGGGACAACCTCCAATATCTTCTTAAAATATAAGACTCAATGCTTAATTGATATATTTACAATGATAATCATCTCCTTTATATAAACCTATAATGGATGGGTAACCTCCTAATCCCAATGTAGGCTGACCATTACCCAATGCACTAATTCCACAAGTTACTCCATTACTAATATATTAGACCCATATAACTACTAAGGGGGATATGTTCCACATTTCAGCATCTTCATCAACCCATGTAAAAAATAATATATCATATCCCTAGGTACATAACAACACTACATCCTTGTCCCCTAGTGCAGCGTTGTCTCCTACATTCCAATGGTCACTTTTTCAAATAGAGATGTTTCATAATGGTTCTCCCACACATTTGGTAATTTGGATTAACAAAATTATTCTAGATATTTTCATATATAATCACATCAATGATACTCATTATGCCCCAACTGGATCTCTTTATAAAAATCATTATGCACTGGGTAAAAGATCATTATTTGTTCCTATTTCAATTTTGCAACATTTTAACAATAGATAACCAAGTTTTAATATTATTTATTGTAGATCAAGGGAATATATTATCAATCTATTAAACTAATCATCTATTTAATTCATTCTATTATCATAATCATGGATCACACAAGCACTCTATGAAGGAGAACTCTATCGATATGAGGCTCATTTGGGCTATGTAAGTAGTGCTCAGATACATGGATCCATTGTCCCCATTTTTTGGATTTGATCTATAACTTGTTTCTTATGTAGAATAAAGGGTTTTATCTTTTGTAGCTATTTTTTGCAACAACACAACACAAATTTCAAAATTCAACCCTTGTAGGGTATCACACAAACTTAGATCTAAATATAAAGAATACAATCAACTAGGATGCAACCAAAGTAGCTAGGCAAGGCTGAAATATACCTCTATTTGCACCCCACAAACTTATCTTAAAAAACTATGAATAATTATTTTTAGTATAACTATGTATACAAATCAATTTCACATAGATTTTAGTTATAGTGAGCTTACACAATCAAATCTATATCAATTTTAAGGGACACTCTCTAACCCTAGCTCAATTTACTATTTTTAACAAGTTTTTGATTTGGGTAAGTTTTTTTGAATATTTTATTTTACTATATTTTAATATAAGATTACTTCATATCAAAATTTATATTTCAATGGTTAAATTTCATTATTTTAAGACATATTAAATGAAAAGGGTTAAATATTCTAGTGAACATGCTATTTTTAGAACATTTCTTATTATTTTTCCTTGATTTTTGAAATTGGATTTCTTTCAAATTTCTTTAAATTCTTGACATTGAAAGAAAATAACCTTTAACATTGGACAAAATTTGAAACAAAATGATTTAATTTCTTAGAATTTAGATTAAATCAAATACTGAATAAATTACCTTATCACCTTGGATCATTTTGACATAAAATCTCTTTTCGACCTTGAGTTAAAATTTTCTTGATTTTTTAAAATAAAAATCTTTCACTTTCATTTTTCACTTTTTTTTTAATTATTTTGAGAACTATGTTTCTATAATTTTCAAACCTTTTAGTGATAGTCATGAAGTGTTACATGATATCAATTTAAAAAAATAATGACATGAGGGTTTTACCCCAATACTCATAGTCATGCTACAATTCTAAACATATATTTTAGTTTCCATGTACCTCACTATATATAATAAATGCATAGGGTCCCTTTTTTATGTAGACACCCCATTATGGCCATAATTGGCTTCTGACCAAAATTAAGACTGATTTCTACCAAACATTGTAGATTAAGCCTAAGAATCACTAAACATCCCAATTTTATCCATTAATCATTTGTCAATGCTAAAAATCATGTTGAGGCATCCCTATTTGGGGTATTATACTGTATGCAATAATAAACTAACATATTCATCCCCAATCACATTGCAACTTAACAAGTGGTAGTTTGGCTTATGGACCCTATTAGCTCTCCAAGTTTCACCCCTTAAAGGAGATAGTTTGATCTTTTTCAATCTTGGTCTAACATGTGATTGGCCTAAAAGTTGTGAGTGACCTATAGTAAGACCAAAAATCTAGATTATGGGGATAGCTCTTCTAATATATCAAATTTATATCTCCTATTAAGACTTACTAATATTGGGTTGAAAAGAGATAGGATGAAAACATGAAAAGAAAACCTATTCTATGGGTGGTGATGCACCAATATTAACTTATCCTCCCTTAATTGATCTTCAAACACACTTTGTGAATGCAATGAAAGATAAGTAAATAAATAGGTTTCTTGATACACTCCTAAACATGATTAATTCATTTGGAGGTTATATGGAAAGTCTATAACTTGAAGTCAATGGAAGGAAGGTCTGCATGAGACACTATCAATCAACTCACTCTTCAATACAACAACTACCTCTCAAAACTTCAAATGACCTACATAGGGTGACAATATAACACTAGGTGAAAGAAAGGACCTACAAATGAAAGTGAACATCTTAATTTTATATAATTCAACAACAATAACACACACTAATGTTGATAAGAAGTCTGGAACTAATCTTTCCTTATTGGTTCTTAGGGCTCAAGATGCACTTTGGTAGAGTTTGTATACACACAGTTAAGGGATGATAAAAAAAGGACTTAAGGACTAAATATATAGAGTTTTGTATAATATATATAAATTAATATTGTCATATAAGTGGTATCAAGAGGCCATAATGGTCATGCAGTAGTTACAACAGTCCTCCACACTCTTTTATGCATTACTTGAGTTGATCAGTACCTTGAATGAGTTATTTAAAGTATTAGGGTCTAATTATATTAAATTTTGACTCATTAATATCTCATTTACACCATACCTAGCCAATTACATCTCCCTTAATTATTTACAAAGTATTGAAAGATTTTCAATTAGGCCTTTTCCATGAGTCATTAAGTAGTTTCCCTTATCTGCACATTGGTCATGTTCAAGAAACCACCCAAAATTATTCATAATTCCCATTATAATGGAGTCTAATCACCTCAAGGTGAATTCAAATATTTATTAATATGGAACATTAAATCCACAATGGCCTTCTATGCCCATGAGCTTATCTATTTTTTGGCTAAGTAGGCCTCATGGACTAATAGCCTAGTTTTTTGCTCATTCACTATTTAGAGAGTCATGAAGATTGAATTACACCTTCAATATATCTGATTTGAATTATTTTCAACCTAAATCAACCTTCCATACTATGATATAGACATTTTAAATAGTCTATATTTTCAATCTCACTTCACTTAGATGACTAAGCCATCTTCACTAGCTTCTAATGACTGGTTATTTAGTAGAGGTTTGAAAAAACATTTCTAGGTATTTTTTTGGATATTTCATGATTTTAGAGGGTGAAAAAAACCTAAAACCATCCCACCCAATTATTTTTAACTTGTGACCATGTTATTCACTTCATCTCCTACTCAAAACCTTGTAAACTTGTAGTTTTTGGAGGTGTACGTATACTATCCGTACAAATGAGTACCATGGAAATAACCTTATCTGAGTGGACAACATGACCCAAGTGTTTGATAAGTGATTTTAATTATTTTTTATGCATTTTTTATTAAATATTTCCATTTGGATCCTTATTATGGTTTTAGGGAGGTTTAAGAATGTCCAGGACTCTTAACAATGGTTTATAGAGGTTAGGGCCTAAACCTCTTAATCAATTACACTAATCATTTGTAGATAAGACCCCCAACCTATCCTAAAGTTCTCATATTCCCATGTAGTAGCTTTTTATAGTTTTTATCTTGTGAAGTTACCTCTTAAGTGAGAATAATACATTTTGGGTAGTCTCAAGGTGTTTTTATGCCAAAATGACTAGCTATGCATCTCCATTACAAGTTAAAATGACATTACACATCTAGAATAACGTGTTGATTATCTTAATGAAGGTTTGAGGTGTCCTAAGATATTATTTTTATCCTATATTATAACTTCTAAGTGGAACTATCTTAATGAAGGTTCTAGATCAATAGGCATAAGTGTAGGGTTTCTAATTTTTGGTCTTAACTTACAGCTATGAAGCACCCAACCATTGCTCTCAACATGAAGATCACCTATGAATCCTTTTAGAGAATATAAGTTGTCTTTATCAATCCATTTACTTTCATTTTTCATTCATACAATCCTTCATTCAAGCACATGGGCATGTCTACAAGAGTTACTAGTCATGAAGGCCCCTGAGGTGGCGAATGTAAGGTCATTTGGGAAATTTGGGACCTTTTCTCTCCTTACAAACTCATGGGTTATGAAAATATTTCCCATTTCCTTAAAAGCTTAAAATAACTTTGTCAAGTTTGATCCATAAAATATGTCCCCTGCACGTGCCAACCAATAGGTTATTGAAATGCTTAAAAGACCTGGGGAGACCATTATGACTATTTCATATCTCAATGAATCCATTTGAATGCATTTGGATGCATAGTTATATCATTGGGTATAAATAAGGGTTTAATAAGGGTTTTATAGGTCTACCATCTTAATTATAGTTCATGCAGTATAGACCTCCAAACCAAAACTTATTAACCTTTATTACACTAACCTCTTCATCTATCCAAAATAACCTTGGGTTCCATGTAAAGTGTGTATAGAGATATGAGTGTTTGAAGGTGTGCCTCGAGCTATCTACTAGGTAGTTTGAGCAAGTTACCTTCTTAAAGTTCATTCAAAAAGTTGGGCCCCTCAACCCCTATCATTAATTTATATATTTTGAGTCCACATGGGTTTTCAAGTTTCTCTAAGAGCCCTAGGCTTGGGTCACTTTGTGGTGAAAGGCATGAGCATTTGAAAGTGCAAATTGACCTATATACTAAAAAAAATAGAGCTTGAGAGAGGGATAGAACCTAAAAGGACTATTTAATTAGATTCATCTAACTCAAATTACTTTTCAAGGGTCTTAAACATCTTCCCACACATACCACATTGTATTAAACTTGCCTGTAGGTCTAAACTTACTGTAGAGGTGGAGTTAGGGTCCTAGACTGAGATGGATCTTTAGGTATTATAGGGATAGACTAGGTGTTGGAACCTTAGCCTCTATATAGATTCATCTATTGATATCATGGGCCATAACACCTCCTTTAATCTAACCTTTACGTCATTCACATGTTCTCATTTACTCAGACCTTTTATCAGCACTTCTCTTTCCTGTAGACTACCTTGATCAACACTATCTAGTGTATGGGACTATAGTAGCTAATGTTGGTTCCAAAAACAAATTATTTAAGCTATTATAGTGGTGTATTAAGATCCCAAACATCATGTTTCAATCTTGATCATAGAATTAAGGCTCAACTCCTTATACCACTACTTATATTCTTCTAGGTCTAAAATTTAGACCAGATAGATTCATTGCTCGGGGTACCCTCAAGTAAGACCTTGAGGAGTTTGGATATGAATTCACATAATTTTTAGGCTATATTTTTATATGTTTTATGCATTTACCTTTGATCCATTCATGCATTATAGGTTGATTGAGTAGGGTCAGTTAACTATGTGTGTCTAGATCATTATGTCTAGTCACCTACTCAGACCATATTGTCAGTACTTGGTCTCATGATATTCATGATTTTACCACCTTCCTAGGTTAATTTAAATTGTCATATAAATATGCTACCTTAAGTTTAAGATTAAGGATAAAGACCATCAGTAGTAATGTGATTACTGAGTCATATATGTTGACTGACAAGGAGTATATGGAATAAGTTTTTGAGTAATGAGAGTACCTTATTAGTTATGTTTGAGTTTCAGTGGCCCTCTTATGTTACCATTCACCTCCTTGAGAAATTTATCTGATCATTTATACCCCTCTCTTATGTGCTCTTATATTATGTTATATACTCTTAAGGATTTTTCAAGGTGGACCTAGGGTGTTTCCTATAGGTGGATATTTACTCTCTCAACATGGTATATAGCTACATAGGTCCATTTCTTCATGTCACTGATGGTTATTGACAACCCTATGGAGTATTTAGACCTTTATCCATGACTTGGAACTAGTTAAGGGGTGGTGACTTGAGGGTGATGATTGTAGGGTCATATGGAGTTTTAAATTGGAGTGCAGGGATTACAAATTGAGGTGAAATGATAGTGCAAGGGTTGTCAAATGATAAAGAATTTTTGAGGGGTTGGTTTGAAATATGAACTCACACCCAAGATAGAATATAGGGCCCCTAAGTGCCTCTATACATATACTCAATAGATTATAAAATTTGAAGGCCATGAATAAGGCATACATAGTGAAAAATGAAACTCAGGACTTTCCACAAAACCTTAGCTTTTGCTAAATAACCTCAATATATACTAAATTAGATTATGAAGGTGTTTGAGGGAAAATTATTAGTTCTTAGGCCTATGGGGGCTATGATGAAGTTTGAAAACCTTGAAATAAGGACATATTGGTGTGAATAAAACATAACTTTACTATGTTTGATGTGTTTTGATAACCTTAAATCCACCATTATATAATGCACTACCCTCTTATGTGATGAAACCTAAATATTAAGGTCATATCACTTGGAAGAACCATTTGGAGGATTAGAGATTAATCTAAACATTAAATTTTAACTAAGTAGGTGTGTACAACCTTAAGACACCATCATTATACTTTCAAACACTTTTAAGATTAGACATATGCTCTGTATATTGCTCATAAATGAAACCTTGCCTGTAGCCTACATATATTGGTAGTCTAGATATTTCTCACCTCTATATTTGCACACATGTGAAAAAAAGGTTGATGATACCATGAAAAGTCTTTTAAAGACTAGAGGTATAAGGAACAATCATTAGTTTGATCAAATAGACCAAAAAATCAATGAAACCATCCCCTTCTTTTGCCTTGTGCAGATGAGGGTGATGACCAAGTTACCCAACTTCTTAGAATTTATTCATAGAGATTAGAAGACTAGAATTATAACAAATGCCCATGATTTTGATTTCATAAAGTCCACTTAATTTGGCCAATAGATTAGACCCTCTCTCTCTCTCTCTCTCTCTCTCTCTCTCTCTCTCTCTCTCTCTCTCTCTTCTTTACAGACTGAGCACAAACCTGAAGTGCTCTCCATGTTTGCCAATGAGTTTGATGGGGAAAGTAAATTAGTTTTGGGATCTTTGGGCTCTAAAACACTTTGATTTTTTTAAAATATGCCTATAGTGAACTCCTCTTGCATACCCCTAACTCCACCTGAGCTAATCCATACTGTATAGATCTGTACCATTTTGAAAACTCCTAAAACATACAAATTCCTTGGTTTTTCTCATGTTTCAAATCATAATTAATTATTTGCAGGTAGGGGGAGGGAGAATAGGGGCTAAATGATGTCTGAAAGTTCATGGTATGAATTTTGGATTTGAAGAGGCACATTTTCACATGTGTGGGGTCCATTTAGTGGCAAGTAGGTGTGTTTATTTGTGATAAGGGCATCATTAGTGTATGAAATTATTTGAGCATGGCCTAATGGGATTCATGAAGGCTTTTAAAGATGTGAATGGTGGTTTTAGTGGTCTTTCATGGTCAAGTGGTGTCACTTTAAGGTCAAATATTCCCCTTTTAGACCATATACATGACTTCAAGAGGGAATTTCAAATGAATACTATTTCAACACTTATACAAAGACTTTAGAACCTGATAAAGACTAAAATTAGGCTCTTATGATCCTACATAACATCTATAAAACTTAAGATTAAGCCATACCTTACATATTTCTCAACACAATAGATAGGTTCATGATGTGTTATTAGGTGTAACCTTTATTTATCTCCACCATGGCACATTTGGGATAGTTGAGACCACTTCAAAGCCAATTATGAAATTTAACACATGCTCAAACACTATGAGAGCACTTAACACAAGGAATAGGGATAACCACTATGTGCTTCATGAAATGATAAGACCTTATACCTATTGTATTTAGTATAATAATTAATGGCCTTACTTTGGATTATCCTAATTCATCAATAGATATGACAACTATGAGGTTTTATGGTAGATTAGGGTGTTCATGGCTTAGGTTGACCCTTTCTAGGCTTGAGGGAAGAAAGTGGTCAATAGACCCATTTGTTATGTTGTGGATCCTATTTCCACAGTATAATGTATTTAAAATATAATACATTAAAATGTACTATACAATCTTATATTTATGGTGTCATCACCCATGATTATTGGAGAACCATTTGGGTTGACTTGGCCCATGGTTTTGGTACCCATTGCTTTACAAAATTACTATGTCAGTTACTTATTGATGTAATTATATATACATGGACATACAATAGGTAATATATAGGAAAAAATAAGTTTGAGAAGGTGAACAGAGTGTGTGAATTCAAGTGTGAATTCAAGAGAGTTTGTTGAGCATATCTCCAAACAATATTTATGCATTGTAATTATGAGAAGACTGATCTAGGAGTGAATTTTACTCTTGTTGGCTTGTAATAAGATCTGAGAAAGTGTTTCTTGGTGGATATAGCCCACATTGGGTGAACCAAATTAAATCATATCTTCTTATTGTGCATTTTAATTTCTACTCCTTATGTATCTCTATTTATATTTTTTTATTACGATTCTTTGAAATTATTTCACAGTAATTTTTATTTTATTCTTAACACAATTAAGCAAGGAATGTGACAAATTTTTAAAGAGCTAAAATGCTAATTCTTAGTTAAATTATCCATTTTTAATTAATGAATATCTAAAAATGTAATTTTAAAAATTAAAAATATCAAGCTTCTTAATCATTACCTTTATGAGTTTCCAAGCTCTCACAAATATCTCAAAATATCTAATTTGAAAGCCATGCCTATTAATTAAAAATCATAATTACATGTACCCTCCTTAACTAAATTGAAGTTAAATTTAACTCATCTAGGGTTAGTTTGAACTCATTCCATGCTCAAATCCTAACCTAACTCAACTTGGGTAAGAGTTAACTTTGGAGTCTATAAATAAAAGGCCCTACCTATTGATCAATAAACTCTTTTAGTGTAAATTTATTATTCTCAAAGAGATGCAATAATCATTTATATTAGTGTTACCATTCCAAATTCATAATCCAACCAACCAAACCAAGGTGCCAAGGAGAGGTGGAGCAAATGGAGCTTTATTGACAAATATTTCTTGATGCATATAGTTGAGCAAGCCACTTCAACAAGCCATTTTTGGAGCTACAAGTAAAAGGATAATTTCTTTGTTTTATAGTTGTTTTTTCATTGTATGCTTGTTATAAATACTCTCCCTAGAGTCTAGGCTAGATGTGTTAGTGTTTAGTGTGTTTCTTTTCTTGACTAACACTATATTATTCTCCCCTATATGGATTTACTATTCACATGATGGCATGCTTGGTGGGTCTCACACCCCATAAATTTATTTGGAATTTTAGGACATATTTATAATAATTTTCATGTCAAAATCCTAACATGATGGCCAAAAAATTGGAAAGTTAGAACTTATGGATGTTCTACAAGAAATTGCATTTTTGCTCTATGTTGTTGCAATTTTGCTCTATGTAGTTATGATATTACACAGCGGAGTAGTGATATTGCACTATAAATTCATGATATTGTATTTAAATTTTTTGTTTGATAAGAAGTGATTTTTATTTAATAATTAATAATTTTGCCTTGATAAGTAATAATTTTTCCTGATAAGTTGCATTATTATCTATAGTCATGATTTTATTCCCAAATCTTTGATATTTCCTTCACAATCACAATATTTCCATCATAATATATGATATTACACTATTTAATCATGATTTTATGTTAACCCTTGTTTTTTAGGAAATCATGATTTTACATTCTATACTTGTAATTTTTCACTATATATTTATGATATTACACTATAAAATAGCAATTTTGCACTATAGAGTCATATTTTGCACTAATAATTTTCTCTATAAGAAGTTGTGGTTTTGTGATAAGTAGTTATGATTTTTTAGGAAAAGTTGTTGACGAAATTTTGACGTTAATTTAAAATGGGTCAACCCCTGATTTATACCAAACATTACAAATTAATCCTAGGAATCATTGAACATCCCAATTTCATCTGTGCATCATTTGTCAATGCTCAAAATCATGTTTGGCATATATGCACCCCTTAAAGGAGATAGTTCAACTCTCTTCAAGCTTGGACTAACATGGGATTCACCTTAAGGTTGTGGGTGGCTTGTATTAAGACCAAACCTTTATATTATGGGGCTATCTCCCCTGATATATAAACTTTATCTCTCCTAATAAGACTTAATAATATTGGGATGAAAAGAGATAGGATGAAAACATGAAAATACAACTTATTCTATGGGTGGTGATGCACCAATCTTCATTTATCCTCTCTTAACTGACCTTCAAACACACTTTGTGAATATAATGAAAGACAAGTAACTGAACAAGCTTCTTAAACACTCTTAAACATGATTAATTCATGTGGAGGTTATGTGGAAAGTCTACAACTTGAAGGAAATGGAAGGAAGGTCTACATGAGACATAACCAATCAACTCACTTTTGAATATAACTACTACCTCTCAACACTTCACATGACCTGTATAGGGTGACAATTTAACACTAGGTGAAAGGGAGGACCTTCAAAAAAAGGTGAAATTATTACTTTTCTACATGTCAATAACCATAACACACACTAATGTTGATAAAAATTATATAACCCATCTTTCCCTATTGATTCTCAAGGCTCAAGATATAATTTGGCAGAATTTTACTCCACCCAGTCGAGGGATGATAAACAAAGGACTCAAGGCCTATATATATATTTATTGTACAATATATATAAATGAATATTTGCATATAAGTGGTATGAATAGGCCATAATGGTCGTGTAACAATTACAACATTCCTACACACTCTTTTATGCATTACTTGAGTTGACAAGTACCTTGATTGAGCTATTTAGAGAATTAGAGTCTAATTTTAATAAATTTTGAATCATGAATATCCCATACACTCCATACCTATCCAATTAACTCTCATCTCATTAATTATCAAGCATTGAAAGAGGTTTAATTAGGCATTTTCCATGAGGCATTAAGCAATTGCCCTTATCTACACATTGGTCATGTTCAATAAACCTCCCAAAATTATTCATAATGCCCATTAATATGGAGTTTTATCACCTCAAGGGGTAGTTAAAAATGTATTAATATGGCACATTAACTCCACAATGGTGTTCTATTCCCATGGTCTTCTCCATTTTGTTGGCTAAGTAGGCTTCATGGACTAATAGCTTAGTTTTTTGCTTATTTACTATTTGAAGAGTCATGAGGATTGAATAAGATCTTCAATATTCTTGAGTTAAATTTTTTTCAACCTAATTCAACCTTACACACTAGGATTTAGACCTTTCTATTAATCTATACTTACAATCTCACTTCACTTAGATGATTAAGCCATCTTCATTAGCTTTTGTTGATTATCTTATTGGTAGAAGTTTGCAAAAGCAGTGTTTTATACATTTCATGTTTTGAGAGGATGAAAAATTTCTCATACCATCCCCTCAAATTATTGGTAACCTATGACCAATTTATACACTTCATTTCCTACTCAAAATATTGTAAACTTGTAGTTTTTGGAGGTGTTTATACACTGTCTGTACAAACTAGTACCATGATAGTAACCTTATATGAGTAGACTGCATGATCCAAGTATTTTACAAGTTATTCCAATGATTTTGGATGAATTTTGTAAAAATATTTATAATTAGGTCCTTATTAGGGTTTTAAGGAGGTTTAAGAGTGTCTAGGACTCTTAACAATGGTTTGTAGAGGTTAGGGCCTAAACCTCTAAACAAATTCCACTAATCCTTTGTAGAAAAGGCTCCCCACATATCTTAAAGTGCCTAACTTCCCATGTAGTATCTCCATAACGTTGTGAGATTATTAAGTTGTTTATGGGGTGAGAAACATTCATTCTGGGAAGTCTTGAGGTGTTTTAAGGCTAAAATGACCAACTGTGCATCTCCCTTACAAGCCAAAATGACATCACACATCTATAAAAACATGATAATAATATTCATGAAGGTTTTAGGTATCCTTTTATATTATTTTTATCCTTTTCTATAACATCTAAATGGCACTTTCTCAATTAAGGTGTTAAATCAATAGGAATAAGTGCAATATTTTTAAGTTTTGGTCTTAATCTAGAGCTGTGAGGCACCCAACTACTACTCTCAACATGAAGATCACCCATAAATCCATTTAGAGAATATATTTTGGCATGATACATAAATTTAACTTCATATTACATGTATACAGTCCTTCATTTAAGCATACTAGTCATGGAGGCCCTAAGGTGGATAATGTGAAGTCATTTGGGAACTTTGGGACCCTTTCTCTGCTTAGAGACTCATGGTATATGAAAATATTTCCCATTTCATTACTTGTAGGCTTAAAATAGATTTTTTAGGCCTGATCCATATAATATGTCACATGCACGTGCCAAACAATAAATCATTTGAGTGTTTAGAAGACATGGGGAGAAGCTATGGGGAGACCATTATGACCATTTCATAGCTCAATAACTCCATTTGAATGCATTTGGAGGCATCATTATATCATTAGGAACAAACTAGGGTTTAAAATGGCTTTTAAGGTCCACTATCTTAATGATGGTTCATATAGTATGAACCTCCAAACCAAAAATTATTGTTATGAACCTTTAGCCTACTGACCCTTCATCTCTCCCAAATAGCCTTGGGTTCCATGCAAAGTGTGTGTGGAGAAATGAGTTTTAGAAGGTGTTCCTTGGGCTCTCTAATAAGAAGTTTGAATAGGTTACCTTCTTAATGTTCATTCATAAAGTTGGGCCCCTCAACCCTCTCAATCATTTATGGATTTTGAGTTCACAGGTGTTTTAAAGTTTCTCTAAGAGCCCTAGGCCTAACTCCCTTTATGGTGAAAGGTATGAGTTTTTGAAAGTGTAACTCAACCTATCTAATCAAAAAAATGGATCTTAGGAGAGGGATATAACCCAAAAGGATTGTTTCATTGCAGTCCTCTACTTAAAATGCATTTTCTAGGGTCTTAAATCTATTCCCACACATACCACATTGTGTTTAACTTGCATATAGGCTTGGAAATGCTATTGAGGGGGAGGTAGGGTCCTAGATATAGATGGTCCTTTAGGTCTTTTAGGTATATATTGAGTGTTGTAACCTCAAACTCTCTATGGATGCATCTATAGATCTTATGGGCCATAACACCTCCTTAAATCCAACTTTTACCTTGTTCACATGTTCTCATTTACTTAGACCTCTTGTCAACCCTTCTCTTTCTTATAGAATACCTTGATAAACACTGTGTAGTGCATGCCAAAATAAACTTATTTTAGATATTATATTCATGTAATTAAATTCCAAACATTATGTTTTAATATTGATCATATCCTTAAGGCTCATCTTCTCATACCAGTATTTGTATGATTCTAGGTCTACAACTCAGACTATATAGATTCATTGCTAAGGGGTAACCTTAATTAAGACCTTTATTAGTTTGGATATGTATTAAAATCCATTTAAGTCTCTCTTTTAATATGTTATTGGCATTTACCTTTGATATAGTCATGTATTTTAGGTTTACTAAGCAGGGTCAGTTAATTATGAGTGTCTGCATCATCATGTCTAGTCACCTACTCAGACCATCTTATCAGTCCTTGGTCTCATAATATTCATGATTTGACCACCTTCCTAGGTTAAGTTACCTCCTAATATACATATGTTTCCTTAATTTCAATATTGAGGATACCAATCATCGGTAGTACTGTGAGTACTAAGTCATGTATGTTGACTAACAAGGAGTCTATGGAACAAGTTTCTAAGTGATGATAGTACCTTCTTAGTTATGTTTGAGTTATAATGGACCTCTTATGTTCCCATTCACCTCCTCGAGACATTTATCTAATCAGTTATACTCCTATCTTATGTTCTTTTATCTTATGTTATAGAATTTGAAGGATTTTTAAAGGTGGACCTAGGGTGTTTCTTGTAGGTGTCTATTTACTCTTTCAGCATGGTATATAGCCACATAGGTCCATTTATTCATGGTATTGATGGTTCTTGATAACCCTATGGAGTAGTTAGACATTGATTCCATGACTTGGACTTGGGTAGGGGGTGGTGACTTGAGGGTGATGATTATAGGGTCAGATAGAGTTTGAAATTAGAGTCCATGGCTAAAAACTAAGGTAAAATGATAGTGCAAGGGTTATCAAATGGTAGAGGCTCTTTGAGGGCTTGGTTTTAAATATGAACTCACACCTAAGATAGTCTATAGGGGTACTAAGCACCTATATACATATCCTTAATAGAGTATAACATTTAGAGGCCATGAATGAGGCATGTGTAGTGAAAAATGAAACCTATGACTTTCCAAAATACCTTAACTATTGTGAAATAACCTTAATATCTACTAAACAAGACTCTGAAGGTGTTTTATGGTAGATTGGTATTTCTTAAGCTTGTGGGGGATATGATGAATTTTTAAAACCTTGAGAGAAGGACAAATTAGTGTGAATATAACATCACTATTATTTGTTTGATGTGTTTTAATAATCTTAAAGCTACCATTATACAATACAATATCCTCTTATGTGGTGAAACCAAAATCTAAAGGTCATATCACTTAGAAGCACCATTTGGAGGATTAGAGATCCATATAAACATTCAATTTGAACTAAGTAGGTGTGGACAACCTTAAGACACCATCATTACACTTTCAGCTTTAGACATATGCTTTAGATACTCCTCATCAATGAAACCTTGCCTTTAGCCTATATATGTTGGCAATTTAGACATTTCTCGCCTCTGTATGCCCACACGTGAACTAAATGTTGAGGATACCATGAATTTTTTTTACAAGAATGGAGGAACTAGTAACAATCATCAGTTTGATCAAACAAAGAAAAAACTCAATGAAACCATTCCCCTTATTTTTCCCTATGTAGATGAGGGTGGTCACCCAATTACCCAACTTCTTAGCATTTCATATATTTTAGAAGATTAAACCTACAACCAATGACCATGATTCATCAAGTCCACTTAATTTGGACAAGAGATTAGACCCTCTCTCTCTCATTATATATGGATTGAGCACAAACCTGAAGTGATCTCCATGTCTACCAATGAGTTTGATGTGGAAATTGAATCAGTTTTGGGCTCTTTGGGTTGTGAAACACTTTGATTTCTTTAACATATGCCTATAGTGAACTCCTCTTGTAGACCCCTAACTCCACCTAAGATAATACATACTATACATATATGTACCATTTTGAAAGATCCTAAAACCTACAAATTCCTTAGATTTCTCATGTTTCAAATCAGAATTCATTACTGGTGAGTAGAAGGAGGGAAAATAGGGGTTAGGTGATGTCTAAAAGTGTATGGTATGAATTAGGGAGATGAGGAGGCACATTTTTAGATGTGTGGGGCCCATTTAGTGGTAATTACATGTGTTGATTTATGAGAAGGGCATCATTAGTGTATGAAACACTTTGGGCATAGCCTAATGGGATTCATGAAGGCTCTTGAAGATGTGAATGGTGGTTTTAGTGGCCTTTCATGGTTAAGTGGTGTCACTTTAAGGTCAAATATTCCCCTTTTAGACCATATACATGAAGTAAAGAGGGAATTTCAAATGAATACTATTTTAACACTTAAAAAAATAATTTAGAACATACTAAAGACTTTAATTAGGCTCCCACAATCATAGATAACATCCATAAAACTTAAGATTAAGCCATACCTTGCATATTTCTCAACACCATAGATAGGTTCATGATGAGTTATCAGTTGCAACCTTTAGTTATCTACACCATGGTACATTTGGGGTGGTTGAGATCACTTCAAAGCCAATTATGGACCTTCACACATGCTCAAACATTATGAGGCCACTTGACACAAGTTGAAATAGGGATTAGGGATAATCACTATGTGTTTCATGACATGACAAGACCTTAGACCTATTGCATTTGGTATGAAAATAAATGACCTTGCTTTGGACTATCCCAATTCATCAAGAGATATGACAACTATGAGTTTTTATTATGGATTAGGGTGCTACATGCTTAGGTTGACCCCTTTCTAGGCTTGAGGGTAGATAGTGGTCAATAGACCCAGTAAGTAGGTCACTTAAAAAATTCTTAAAAGAGATAAAATGCTAATCCAAATGATAAAATAATTAAAATAGATTAAATGCTTAGTTAGATTATCCATTTTTAATTAGTGAATATCTAAAAATGGAAATTCAAAAATTCAAATTTTCAAGCTTCTTCATCATTGTATTTATGATTTTTCAAGATCCCATAAATATCTCAAAATATCTAATTTGAAATCCATGACTATTAATTGAAAATCATTATTACATGTACCCTCCTTAACTCAATGAGAGTTAACTTTAACTTATATAGGGTTAGTTTGAACTCATTCCATACTCAAATCCTAACCTAAATCAACTTGGGTAAGAGTTAACTTTGGAGTCTATAAATAAAAGGACCTACCTATCGATCAATAAACTTTTTTGGTGTAAATTTACAATGCTAAATAGATGCAAGAAGCCTTTATATTAATTTTACCATGCCAAATTCATAATAAAACCATCTAAACCAAGGTGCCAAGGAGAGGTGGAGCAAATGGAGCTTCATTGACAATTTTTTTTTGATGCATATAGTTAAGTAAGTCACTTCAACAAGCCATTTTTAGATCTACAAGGAAGGTAAAAGGATTATTTATTTTGTTTTCTAATTATGTTTTAATTTTATTCTTGTTACATATTCTCTCCCTAGTGTTTAGGATAGATGTTTTAGTGCTTGGTGTGTTTATTTTGAGTTTATTTTATTAAATAACTATTGACCAAATTTGACTTTTAGGTCAAATTAGGATAACCATAATAAAAAATTTGATTTTTAGGCCTATAATGGGGTATAATATATTGTCACGAGGTGTTTCATATGTCAATTGATGTCAATTGATGTTATATTAGCCTTGGTCAATTAGTTTTTAGGTTTATTTATCATTTTGGGTCACTTTAAGGGTCAAAAGAGCTACATCTAATGCTTTGTATGGGTTTATTGGGAAATGTGAAAGTATAAAAATGTGATTTAATATCCCATGTGTCCTTATAATTCTTAATTAATTGAAAAGACTAAAAATTTGTGGGTTCATTAGAAGAAAGATCAATTTTCTTAAAGAAATGGAAGAGTTTGGCACTTGTATAACCTCCTTCAGAAGTGTGCCACTTGGAAAAAGGTGAAAAGTGTCTCTTAAGATCCCCCCACACTCATTTCATTGATTTAATTTCTTTATAAGGTCCATTTTTGGCTTAAAACCATTTTGATGCATTTTTGTCCTTCTTGGCAGATTGAAGTGACACTCAAGTTTTTGCTTGGTACAATCAGGACAAGGGGTTTTAGGTAAAACAATTATGGGAGGTGATATTAAACTTAGGGAGATCCATTATCATATCAATAATTTTGAGTTTGGTCAACCATTTTTTATGAACCATTTGTTTGAAGTTTAGCTTCCAAAACTGCCAGCTACTATGTGCACCCTATCAATTTTCTCTTAGTTTGAACAACTCCATACAAACCAACTTATCATATTTTCTCAAAAGGATTTGGTTCATGTATCCTTACACTTACCATTATTTTTTAAATTATCAAGTTCTTTTTCTTTGCTAATCATCTCAATTTATAGACTGGTCTCTTTTGAGTGCAGTGGTTAGTTTTTCACCATTTTCAGAGTTCCATGCTTTTTCAATAGTTATAGGGGGTTTTCTTAGTGTTAGTTAGATGTATCAAATATCATATTGGCACCATATTCACCTCTCATCCTCCTTATACACCTAAACACAACTAGGCAGTCATGAAATTACATTATAGACATCATTATAGGGTAATATCATGTTGAATAGGGGTTTTATAGAGTTGTTTCAAGATATACATGGTGAGAATAAGAATTTTTAGGATTGTTAAAGAATATAATTCTTCCCCATGAAGCTTAAGCTATACACATTGCCCACATTCTCCTTCACTATTTGTATATTCAAAAAAGGTGCACCTATAGGGGTTTCCATGATGACATTGTGCTTTGATAAAAACCTTGGTAGTGGTGTCAATATCTATGAGACATGAAGATTGAATTAATATGACTAAAAAATACATATGAATTTTATAGAACTCTCCATTCATTCATACTACCCATAACTTCTCCCTTATTACATGAGCATGTTAATGACTAACTATAGGTGGTACCTCAGGGCTGTAAAACTTTTGGATAAGAAATTTGAAACATGTAAAGAATAATTTTCAAGTTATAAGAGGTGATAGAAATATTAAAATCCTTTTTTAATTATTTTAAAATTCAAAAGGAAGTGTGAGACCATGTTAAAAGAAAAAGGACTGAGTCCTAGGAAACTTTCCCTAAACTGAGAGAACAGAGGCCCAAAAGGTTTTATATAGACTTCCTAAAACATGCATACAAGGGGTTATAAACATTTAGTTTGATATAAATAGTTTCCCCTAGTATAAAGGACTATTTTAATTTTGTGAGGAAGTTGAAAAGTGAAATATGGTCGTTGGAGATTTAAAAGTTGCCAATAAAGCACTATTTTCTTTCAATGTCATCTACAAGACTATGATCCAAATAAGGTCTTTACCATCCGAAAGTGGAAATTTGTTTTTGATACCATAAGTGTGAATGTTTCATATGGTAATGGTGTAATCCATGGTATAAATGATCAACATGAAAGAGTGTTACTTTATGTTTTGACACCTTAAGCTTGCTCCCAGTCTGTACACTATATATATGTGACCTATAACTGAGCAAAAAAGGCAGTGATCCCAAAGTTTGATGTTATATGGTGTCTTGAGATATTCAAGGTGAGTGTTAGTGAAAGAGTTAAATTTTTGACATAATTTAACCCATATAAAATCTCTTCACACCATGACCAATTTCAATTGGAACTCACACACACTATTGGTCATTGTTCAAAAGGGGAATACAGTCAGAATTCTATATAAATAGTCTAGACTAGTTAGACAAGAGACATGGATTGAGAAGGTTGAAAAAGAAAAAAAGTATAATGTACACTTAAACATATATTAAGGATCATAACAGGAACATTTTCCTTAGGTAACCACACAAGGTCACCTATAGGTGACCCCCTTCTAAGTAAAAGGTATAGTCAGCTAATTGAGTAGACAGATAGTGAGCAAGATTAGGTTTTAAAATGGTAGCTTAGGTTCAAAAAAGTGTTAAATAGGCCCAAAAGAATTATAAATTGTATTGGAAAGGATCATAGTAATTGTTTTAAATTTTCCAAGTCTAATTCATGTAATAAAGCCTATAATTAAGGGTCCATTCTCAAACAAGATAGACAATCAGCTAAAATAATGAGATTTTGATACTTGAATTACATAATTATGATTGAAAATAGGTATAAACTAAGTCAAATAGGATTAAGTGAGCGTTACATATTATAATTAGGCCTAGTACATATACACATATCATTAGGTGACCCCAAAATACGGATACAACTAATAGGGTGTACTCAAGCTTGACTGATTCAAGGTAAGTGAGGACCTTGTGAGAGTTTAGGGTATGAATGGAGGTTAGGATATATTCATACAAGTTATAAAAACATAGTTTCACCATTATAGTGGAGATAATAACAATGAAGTGATTCCAATTTTTCAATATATAGTTCACTCTTGAGAACCCTACACACAATATTTTTCACTAGGGTCCATTTTGAGTTGGAATACTTTTAGGGGATCTAGCCATGGAATCAAGAGACAATTTTTGGTGTGGAACACATTTAACACATAAGGAAACCCACAAAAGTTTTGGGTTTGTTATAAAACTAGGGTAAGTACCCCATGTTTTGTCTTAGATAGGGCGTACTTCCCCTCATACATAAACTTGCAGGTTGGAGAGAAATGTGTTAAATGATGAACCAGAAGCTTGGAAGACCTTGTGTGAATGTTGGTTAAGTTAAAATGCATTAATAGAAACATGGAAAACCTTGAAAAGGAAAGTGAAAAAAAAACATTCTAGTCTAGACACCAGGGTTTGCAGACAGACTTAAAGGACAAGTTTAAGCCTAGTGATCAAATAATAAGTCAATTTCATTTTTAGACCTAGGAGTGCTTTTTACCCTATTGTAGCATGTTTATGAGATGTATATATAGGTTTATAAACCATTAATAAGTAAGTAAAACCATAAAAGGACATGTTGAGCTCAAAAACTCTTTGAACATGTTATTAAGGTCATTACACAGGTGTCCAAGATTTTTGAGAGCAAAGGAAACCTTGGAGAAGCCATTTTTGGCTCAAAAACTAACTGAGGATTACATGAAGGAGAGAGACAAGCTCGATAGGCTAGTTTTTGAAGCTCATATATTTCATGAGGATCTGCATGGGAGCCATAATAGCTGGGTTATGCTAGCAAGGATTTTAAAGGACAAATTAGTAAAAAAAAATTGAAGGTTTTACATCCAACTTTTATGAACCAACCTTAAGAGTGGAAACAGGCCTAAAACCCTACTAAACCCTTAGCCAAGACCTGATTAATAAAATGGAGTTGGAGATTCACTAAAATGACATATTTTTCATAGAATATATATTGGAACTTGTAGAAGAATCAGTAAGGATACTTCACATGCTTTTGAGTTGTATGGACTTGTATGGATGGGGGCAAAAATAGGGTTTTTCTCACTATTTTATGTGTTGTTTAGGCTAAAAGAAGAGTTAAGAGACGAAATAAAGTTTGGATGGAATATTAAGACTTAAAATAAATTTTAATATTCATTTCATTCCATGAAACAACTTATAAGTGCCATAACTATGTGATTCAACTTAGCCAGTCAAATCTGGTATATTGGACAAGTTAGTGAAGAAGATGGAAAACTTTAAGTGAGGAGTTTTTAAGGTGTGTTTGATGATTATAAGTCCATGAAAGGCCTTGAAACATGTTATAAACTACAGTTTATTTATTTTCATGGAAAACTAAAGGCATTTTGGAGGCCAAGTGTGTAAGGTACATGGAGGGGCAATTTTTTGGACAAGAAATGATGATGGCTCACTTTTAGAGGTTTATAAAAGACCAAGCATGAAAAAAATGTAGGGAGAGGAATTTATTATATTCTACCATTCTATTCCAATCATTATAAATACTCTTAATTGGTTATGGGATGTCCAAACATAGGCAATCATGAAGGCATTTTTTTGTGCAAAATGAGGAGTCTCTTGCCACGTTTTTTCAAGTTTGGACTTGGATTGACACTTGTTTATCCTAAAATTAAATGTTTAATCACACATCCTTCTCAAATGAAAAATTATCTCCCTTTATTGGCTTGAAAAGTGTCCTTGTGACCCTTGAACTTCTTTTTTTCTCTATCTCTCTCAAGCTCTATAAAAGCTAGCCATTTTAACCATTGTAGAGGATGCTTCACTTGAGTATGGTGAATCCCTACTCATTTTTATAAATTTTGATAAATAAAATGAAAAATTTTTACCTCTTCCATGACTTTAATTAGTGTGTTTTATTATAATGTTTGATTTTGCTTAAATGACTCTCTTATTTCATTAGCATGTTATCTCATTCTTGCAACCTATTTGCAGTTGGAAAGCTTCTTCTTATAAGGCATGTGAAGTGTTTTATGATGTTTCAAGGTTGAGTGAGTTGTTATTTTCATTAGTGCCTTTCAAGGCCTCTTTTCTATTCTTCCTAGCCTAGATGTTCATCTTGACCTCACAATGTAACAATGATGTGAGAAGTTGTAGATTGGAGAACTAAATGTATGGTTTGTTCTTTGGTTTCAAGTGTAGCATACATATGGTTCAAAGTCATAAGTCAATTTAGTGTATCACCTTTATTATTTTATCTTTTATTTTAGTTTATTTCTCCCTCTTCACCCCCCAAAGTTAGTAGTAGGTTCAATCCTACGTGGTACATCAAGAGAGTTAGCCCTATCTAGAGATTCACCTCATTCCTTAGGATGCCCACAAGCCTAAATTTGATTCCATTATGTCACTTAGATGAAGATAGATTTTCATCTCCTCAAATGGTGAAAATATGAGTGACAATGGTTTTTGGCATGCCCAATGGGACTCTTGTTCCAAGAGATTAAGATATTTTTGGTGTTGTCTCTCAACAATCACCCTTTAGAGGCATTTATCAAAACATCAATGGCAACTCCAAAGATACATCAACTAGTCAAGTAACCTAGATGATCCTTTTAATATTGTTGGTAATTTCTTATTTTGTGTTCTTATGTCCTTATGAAGTTTCATGGCTAACCTTGGTGCTGAGTACAATTTCACATAAGTTGGTGAGACCTTCCAAGCTTATGGCATTCCCTATCAATATGAGAAAGTCTTGAACCAACCCTATCATGAAGTGTATCAGCTCCAATCTGGTTATTTTCAGCCTCAATATGATTATATACAACTCATACATGATTCTTACCAGTCATATAACTAGCCTTTTCCATGTCTTGCTCCTAGTCAACCTAGCCACTCCTTAAGCCAAACCATTTCCACCTTCAAGAATGCACTCTTGGAATATGAGAGATATATGTTGGAGCTTGATAATCTTAGGGGATGTGGCCAAAATATTATTAATCATTCCATCCATAAAGTAATAAATGTATTAGAGCTAGTCAAGAGGGAGTGGGCACCTATTGAGAGAGCTGGTTGGCAAAGGCTCATGAGTGAGATGCTAGATGTGAGTGGTTTAGTCTCTTATTTAGAGGATAGGATAGAATTTCATGAAAGGAATATTAACCAAACCTATCACTGATAGGATCCTCTTGAAATAATTCAATAAAAAATCATGAAATAATAAAATTATAAAATGAAAAGAAGCACTGAATAAATTATATTGATCACAGACCACTTCGAAGAGGCAACCTATTTTGAGAAAGCTCAATACAAATAATTTTTGGATACCTTCAATGACATCAACACTTACTTATTTATTAATTCTAATCTAAGAAACTACTACTTCCCATGAATTTGGGATAAAATAAAATGCTCACGAGATGACTTACAAAGCATATGCATCCATAGCAACTAGTAAACTAACAAAGTAAAGAGAATATATATCATGGTTTCATAACATCCCATCCCTCTTAGAAAAATATTTGTCCTCAAAGCTTTAGATGTGGGAATTGGTGTTGAATTTGAAATAGTGGTCCCATGTTGCATCTTGTGGTTGCATTTCATGTCACTAAATTAAAACCTTAGTGATGGAATGGGAGTGAAGTTGGTGTGTGCACATATACAAGATTGCCTCTAGCTCAAGAAGAATGGATCCTTCATTATCAAGTTTAGGTAAAATAATATGCACTCTAGTGTTTGTGCTAAGAATTTTTTTTAGACAAGAGACATTAAATATGGGGTGAACTGAAGAAGAAGGTGGGAGCTCTAACTTATAAGCAACTGACCCAATATTTTGAAGAGCCTTATAGGGCCCATAGAACTTTGGTGATAGTTTATGACTCCCTTTGAGTTTTAGGGATGATTAGTTGTAGGGATAAAAGCAAATAAAAACCATATCACCTACTTGAAAAGTGCACTCATAATGGTGTTGATCATCCTATTATCTCATTTGATTTTATTCCATATAAAGATTTTCTCATAGGGTACTGAGGATCTGATCTTGGGTTTAGAGGATTGTGCTAACCACTTGAAATGATGAACTATTGGGGTTATATGGAAGGAGAACAGGTGGTGCTTAACCATAGACTAATTAATATGGAGTCATTTTTGTTAAAGTGTGATAGGAAGTATTGTACCACCATTTAGTGAGAGGGAGCCACTTTGACCATTGATGTTGTTGTTATGAGGTGAAGCAATGGAGGAAAGTTTCCAAGCATTTGTTAACAATTTCAGTCTAGCCATCTATTTGTGGATGATACCCAAAACTAATCTTCAACTAAGTGTTAGTCCATCAAAATAGTTTTATCCAAAAATCACTGGTGAAAGTTGCATCATGTTCTGAGATAATGGATGAAAGAATTCCATGAAGATGGAAAATATGGTCTAGGAATTTTTTTGCAATTATGGAGGTAGTATAGGGGTGGTTGAGGGCAAAAAAATGACTATATTGTTGGAAATATTGTCATTGATGTCAAAGGTATAACATTATTGGTGATAAAGGCCCCATTTCATTTAATGGTGTTTTTAATATTCATATCTTGGTTAATGTGTGTTAATATTTATTTAATATTAATGAATATATTTTTGGTTGCATATAAGTCAAAAGAGGGCCCATAGAGATGTCAAAGAGTCACAAGGCAAAGACAAAAGAGGAATGGGATGCATTTTCCCATGAAGAGTCATCTTGAGGAATTCCAAGAGTCACCAAGTGAAGACAAAAGAGGAAGGGACCAATTTCTCATGAAGGGACACTTTCAGTTATACAAAAAGTCACCAAGATAAAGATAAAAGAGGAAAGGACACATTTGCTTCTGAAGAGTCACCATGTGAATTTTTAAATGCAAGGATATGAAGGGTCATGCAAGTTTGGTGCCATTTTCATGAGGATTGAAGGGTCACAGAGGGTGAATGCCAAAGGTCATTTGGAAAGCTATAAATAAAGGTTTGAGAAGCCATTTGTAATATGCAAGAAGAGAGCGTGATTTGTAATTGGCATATCTAGCTTAGAAGATCAAAGGAGAGAAATAAAAGAGATATTTTAATGTGCTATAATTTGTTGAGAAAGAAATATTGAGAGATAGTTGTGTGGTATACACAAAAGAGGTTGGTGCTCCCATGGCTTGGTGCTCATGAATAGTTATTTGTGTTGGTACTCAACAAAGGGGTTGGTGATCTTGAAAGTTGGTTCTTGTAAATATTGTAGTTTGATTTGGTGCTCATTCATATACTTGAGATCATTTTTTATGGTTTTTACCACATTGGGTTTTCATGTTAAATTTGGTGTCTCTCTCTATCTTGTGTGGTGTTTATTGTTTCAGTTTTATTTCATATCTTGAATGTATGGTTAAGTATAATTTGATTAAGTGAAAGTTTATAAGATTTATGATATAATTATTCACCCCCCTCTTAGTATATCCCATGCTTAACACATATTTGGAGAGGCAGTCAAACATAACCAAGATCACCATTTTCCCTCTATATTTAGGTAACCCCTAAATAAAATCCAAAAAAATATCCATCCAAATCTTGGTAGGGATGGTCAAGGGTTTGAGCAACCCAGGGATGAGTGTTGCTTCACCTTTATTATGTTGGTAGGTATCACATTCAGCCATCATATATGAAATTTCTTTTTTCATTCCCTTCCAAAATAACTTGCATCATGCCCCCTCATAAGTTTTGAGAAACCCTAAGTACCCTATAGAGGGATAATCATGGAGTTTATTATAAGATAACCTATGTCGATTTGTGTTTTAGGGAAGCACCATATGACCCTTGTATCATAGAGAATCACCATCCCAATAATATTGTGGTATAGTCAAGGGGTTAATGGCTAATTGTTTAATAATTTGAGATAATGAGGAGTCATTGGTATACCCTTACTATATAGTGTCCAACCAATGCAGAATAAGCATGAAAATAATTGAAAGGGAAGCTCAATCCATAAATATGTGAGATAGAGCATCAACCACAATATTATCTTTACCCTTCTTGTAAGTTATCTCATAGTCATAACCCATGAGTTTTATGACCCATTTCTATTGTGATGGTGCAAAGACCCATTGTTCTAAGAAATATTTTAGACTTTGGTGATTAGTTTTGAATAAAAAATGATTACCCAATAGGTATGGATACCACTTCTATACTACATGTAAAATGGCCATTATTTCCTTTTCACAAGTAGAGAGCACTAAATTCTTGACAAAAACGACTTTGTTGGTGAAGGCAATGGTTCATCCTTCTTGGAGGAGAACATCACCTAGTCCATTGCTACAAGAATCACTCTCGATAGTGAATGGCTTGGCAAAATTTGGCATATCTAGAATAGGTGTAGTACACATGCCTTATTTTAATGCTTCAAATGCACACTCAATAGATTGTGTCCAAGTAAAAGCATCCTTTTTCAACATAGCTATCAATGAAGATACAATATTCCCATAATCCTTAACAAACTTGTGATAGTATCCAGTGAGCCCCAAAAAATCATTTAGACTCTTGAATGTCGAAAGATGTGGCCAATTTATCATAACAAATATTTTTTTAGTATTTACCTGAACCCTTTGAGCTGAAATAATATGTCCAAAATAATCCACTTCATCCTAGCCAAAAGTACATTTGGACTATTTTTCACAAAGATGATGGTCAGAGAGAAGTTGTAGTGTGAACTCTAGATGTTGGAGATGCTCAGACCATGTTTTACTATAGATGAGAATATCATCGAAGAAGACTAGAATGAATTTTTTTAGGTAGGGATAGAATATTTTATTCATCAATGCTTGGAATGTTGAAGGAGAATTAGTGAGGCCAAAGGGCATGACCAAGAATTCTTAGTGGCCATCATGTGTGTGAAAAGCTATCTTAGGGATACCATCCTCATGAAGCTAGATTTGGTGATATCCAGAGTAGATATCCAATTTGGAGAAAAAATAAGCACTTTAAAGCTCATCAATAATAGGAATCAATAAGTCATCTTTGATTGTGAGGTGATTAAGTGCACAAAAGTCAATATAGAGATGTCATGACCCATATTTTTTATGGGCAAGGAGAATTGGGGAAGAATATGGGATAGTACTAGGGTGAATAATGCCTTGTTGTATTAGGTCTCAAATGAGCATATTGATCTCAATCTTTTACTAAAATGGGTAGTGATAAGTCTTGATGTTGGGATTAACACTACCTAGAAGGAGCTAAATATAGTGGTCCTTTGGCTGTGAAGGTGGAAATCCCATTAGTTTGACAAAGATGTGTGCATACCATTATATAATGGTTTGTAGGTCAAAAGGAGTAGTGGAGACTGTTGATAGTTACATTTGAATGGAATGGAGCTGAGAAATGATGATGTGTGAATTCTTCTTAATAATCTTTTCCATACAATGTGAACTCATGATGTTGAGACATCTAGGTTGTAATACTTTCAATGTGTGTTTTTTCCCATTATCTAAAAAATGCATCCAAAGTTCATCAAAATCCCATAAGATGGGTCCAAGTGTGTGTAACCATTAGGCTACCAAAATAACATCACATCTACCTAAGGGTAAGGCAAACATGTTGAAGCACAAGTTATAATCTCTAATAGAGATATGCACATTATGACACTTCCATTTTCAAGGTAATTTTCCCCCATTAGAAATCATGACTTCAAAGTTGGAGTAAGGATGGATAAAATAATCAGCCTATTTGGTGATCTTAGGGTTAATGAAGTTATGAGTGCTACCTAAATTAATGAGTATTGTGAGAGGAATATTCTTGAAGTAACCCCTAACCTGCATGATTTGTGGGGTAGTGACTTTGGCTAAGGCATAAAGAGACATCTTTGGTTGGTCTTCTTGAGAAGTAGGTTCCATAATTGACTAAGCTTCTTTTGGATCATTTGTTATATCCTAAACATCTTCCCAATATTTAGGTTTAGGTGGAGAGTTCACATCTAATATGTATAAATTTTTCTTGACACATCAATGTTCCCAAGTGAATTTATCATCATAGTTTAACAAATTCCTTTTTCTCTATGATCTTGCATCTTTACTTTAGTCAAATGCTTGATAGGATTGGTTCTGGGGGTGGGCATTATTTGAGAGCATTATGGAGCTATATTTTTGAATGGAACAAAATTAGATTTGAATCGTTGCTAAGTTATGATCTTATCCTCTACCAACTCAGCCAACCCTAAGGCTTCCATCATTATGTTGGGTAAAAAAAATTTGACCTCAGATCGAATTGCATACTTCAATCCACTGACAAAGAAAATTTTGAATAATTCATCAGATAATCCCTTTATGTGATTGAATAGATTTTCAAATTTGGTTTGATATTATTTCACTATTATTGTTTGGTAGAGTTTAGTGAATTCTCTAGTAGAGTCATCAAAAGTAGTAGGGCCAAACCATTGCAAAATGAGAGTGCAAAAATTGGTCCATATGGATTCATTATGAGCATTGGTATACCAAGGATACCATTGAAGGGATTCAAGTTTCAAGTAAAAGGATGCAAGTGGAAGAACCTTATTGGCATCAAAATTATTATGCAAACTAAAACATTGTTCTACCTGATAGATCCATATAGTTGGATCTGTACCATTGAATCAAGGAAAAATAAGCTTTGGCCCATGATAAATATTGGAAGAAGAAAATGTAGTGTTTGAAGAAGATTCTAGATGTCATCTATTATTCATGGTGGTATGTTGAATACTGAGGCCGATAATTTTTTCATCAAGATCTTTGATGTGGGACTTGAGGGTGACAATTTCATCCTTCATGTTTTTTGCTCCTATCCAGGTTACGACCATGACCTGAATTTTATATATATATATATATATATATATATATATATATATATATATAGGGAATGGCTAGTAAAACTAGAGTTAAAACATATTTAGTAAGGAAGGTTTTGAATTAAGGTGAAGATAAAATGGGTAAAGTGGCTTTTAATAATTTTTTTGCTCATTAGGAGTATGATTGATGAAGACAAGGGCAATTTTAGGAGTGAAAATGAAAAAACCATAAAATTGGTCATAAAAAGACAAAGGATTAGAAAGAGATGATGAACACAGTGGAAATTTTTTGATGCCAATGGAAAAAAATAGAAAAAGTTATGGCAAAACCCGAAAAATGGGAAAACTACAATTTGTGGGAATTAGGAGTGGAATTGGGATACATATGGAAAGATAGGGAAATAAATTTTAGGTGTCTATATAAATTTTGAGGATAAATGAGGATAAATATGAAAAGATATTTAAAAATTCCTCTAGAAGTCTATTAAGACCAGATAGTTTAAAAATTCTAAGTTTTATCAAATATCTGCCTACAAGTCCTTTGACAGTCTATAGATACTTTGTTGATTGATTATTTGGAGTCTACTAGAAATATTCAAAAATTGATAGAAATTGGCCCCAAGTTTCAATGTCTACCTAAGGGTTTTTTAAAATTTCACTCTAGCCACCAATGCCATCTAAGCAAGTATCGCTCTCCAAAAATTTTCTAGCCATAAATTTATCTCTTTGCGACAACTCTTGGTTTTCCTCACAGATGGGAACTACTCAATCAGGAAGGGGTCATTGCTCCTTTCACTGGTAGGTCCTCTTAATGGTCCAGATACTTTTCATTTCCTATGGTACTCCTCACAATGAGTTTTATGGCTTTCACCCAAGCACTTCTCATAGTTATGCAGTTAGGTTTTTACCTTGATCTGAAATAGATTATTGTGTTATATAAAAATATTTAAATAAATTATGTAGTAGAATAGAGTTATTTTTGAAAAATTATTATGCAAAAAAATAGAGTGAATAATTTTTGGGAAAAAATTTGGCCCTACAAAGTACTTTGATACCAGTCGAGAGGATCCTCCTACAATAATTCAATAAAAATGCATGAAATAACAGAATTACAAAATGAACAGAAGCACTGAATATATTATATTGATCACAGACCACTTTGAGGGGGTAACCTCCTTTAATAAAGCTTAATACAAATAATTTGTGGATCCCTTTAATGGCCTCAACACTTATATATGAATTCTAATCTAAGTAACTACTACTTCCCATGAATGTGGGATAAAACAAAATGCTCATGGGATGACTTACAAAGCATATGCATCCATAGCAACTACTAAACTAACAAAGTAAAGAGAAGAGATATCAGGGGTTCATAAAAATAACCTTTCTTTTCAACTTCTACAAAGTTTCTATTAGTCCTACATGGTTCCCACTCATGAATCCAATCAACCTTATCAAGGCCATCCTTTTCTAAATCAAGTGGAGGAAAGATTTGAGAATAATAACCTTGTGTTTAAAGCAAACCTTAATAGGTAAATTGAGTTGGAAAATATGCATATGCAATAGTCCATGTTGGCAGAAAAATAATTGGATTTCAAACCCTCATTTCCCTCTCACATTGTATCTCCACCACCTCAAAAAGAGACCTCTAATCCTAATATCCCAAGTTGGAATAAGATATTGGAGTCATGGGGAAAGAAAGAGGATAAAAGTCTTGAAAAAGAATGTAAAATTGAAGAGAATATTGATATTATACAAACACCTCCCATCCTTCCTCAAAAAGAGAACTCAAATCCTAAGATCCTAAGTTACAACAAAATAGTAGAGCCATGGATCAAGAAAGAAGATAGAATCATTATCAAAGAGTGTGAAGTGGAGAGTAGAGTTGATCCTTTGCAAGTCCCACCCAACCTTCCTCAAAAAGCTTCTTATATTCCATGGCATCCCTCATGTACACCTCAGCCTCATGATGATTCCTATGAGCTTAGAGAAATACTTTTCTAAGAATATCTAGTCAAGAAAATTGAAGAGTTAGAATCAAAGATGAATTTTCTAAGTTAAGGTATGATGGAAGGTTTAGACCCACAAAAAGATTCTATCCCTAAACACACCCCATTTCACCTCCTTTAAGAGAGTTCCCAAGTTGAGTCAAATGTGGATGAAGTAGATGTCAATTGGAAGGAAGAAAGTCACGTTGTCTCAGTCTAAGTTCTACCTTCCCTCCCTCAAGATATCCTAAAATAATCTCTTATTTTTCATTCTTAGCCTGATTTTGAACTCTATGTTCCACCTCCACCATCTAGTTATTTTGTACTAATTACATCACCATTTGAATTTATGGACCTATTGTGTGGGAACATAAAGAAGATAATTAGGTTGAGGGACATTAAAAATTCCTACTTGAAGAGAATGCAACTCTTTGGTAGCCTCATTGGGCTAAATCATTAGATTTCAAGATGCCTAGTCTTGACATCACTAGAAAAGAGATGGAAGATCTTGCATCCCCTAATAATCAAAGTCATGATTTGGTAATTTAGATGAAAATTGAGATCCTTTAAGAGTCCATAAGTGATGAAGAAGAGGTGATTTATTGTGTTGAATCTCCTTGTTTGGTTGATGATGAATAATACTTTCCTTGTGTTGAAGAGCCTATCTTGAGAGAAGCAAATGAAGAAGAGCAAGTCCAATTCATGGTTGATAAAAAAAACCTCATAAGTGATTATGAGGAAGATATTACCATAGGTAATCCCTTTTATGAACAAAGTGACAATCCAAAATCTCTTATCTCCATATTTGAGGGTATGTGTATTCATGAAGCTAACTCTAATGCATCCATTCTTGAGGAGGAATAAATCCATGAGGAAGGTGACCAAGACTTAAAGAAATAAATACATGAAGAAGGCTCCATGATTGATCATGAGGTTGTGGATGAACATTCTAATATTGAGGAGGAAATGGATCTAAATAAAGAAGAGGACAAGGATGATTGGTAGCTTTAAATAGAGCTCTTTCAAAAGCTTGAAGAGATTTGCCAAGTTTCAGGCCAAGTGCTTGACGAGGTGAATAAAGAGTCTTCCATGGAGGATAATGACCAATATTAGGAAAAAATTTCTAATCTCCTTGATGAGCTAGAAGAACTTGTATCTGAAAGGAAGCCCAATCTTGTTGAGAGCACTATGGAAGATAAGAACGTATGCCTTGTTGAATCACCATTAGAGGTCATAGTTTAAGGATCACATGACAAAGTTGAGGATATTTGGATACAAGAGAAATTCATTTCGTTAGTAAATTTTTTTGGATTTGCTTGGTTCTCATTGAATATTAGGTCAATGAAGTTGGTAAACATTGTGAAAGAGTTGGAAGCATCAATGCTAGAGTTCAAAAATCTACATTCCTCATTCAACCCTCCATGTCATGAAGCAAGAAGAGTCTAAATATTTCCCTTTGATATATGGGGAGGTATTATCATTTATTATTTATACATAGTAGTTTGTTCTTTACTTTCCCTAAGTGCTTTAAGCACATGTTTATTCATTTTATTGTGTGTCTTTTGCTTTGTGTGGTTGAGGTAGTCACTAGTGCCTTGTCTTGATCAAATTTTTGTGGTCAATGGTAAATTTTTTTTTATTGTCTCAATCCTTATATGACTCCACAATCCCAATGGACTGATAAAGCTACTGGACTAGTTAGTATAGCAGACGTACTACCCCTATGAGTCACCAATTTATTGACCAAATTTGACTTTTAGGTCAAGTTAGGATACCCCTAGTAAAAAAATTGATTTTTAGGCCTATAAGGGGGTATAATATCTTGTCATTAGGTGTTTCATAGTTCAATTAATGTAATTTTTTTTTACATTATCCTTGGTCAATTATTTTTTAGGTTTATTTATCATTTTGGGTCTCTTTAAGGGTCAAAAGAGGTACATCTAATGCTTTGTACAAGTTTATTGGGAAATATGAAAGTGTAAAAATATTATTTAATGTACTATGTGTCCTTATAAGTATTAATTAACTTAAAAAATTTAAAATTTGTAGGTTCATTAGAAGAAAGACCAGTTTTCTTAAAGAAATGGAATAATTTGGCACTTGTACAGCCTCTTTGGGAATTATGCCACTTAGAAAATGGTTAAAAGTGTCTTTTTATCTCCCCCACACTAATTTTATTGCTTTATTTTCTTTTTAAGTTAAATTTTTGACCAAAACCATTCTACTACATTTTTGTCCTTCTTGGCAGATTGAAGTGACACTCAGGTTTTTACTTGGTATAGTCAGCACAAGGGGTTTCAAGTCAAACATTTTTGGGAGGTGATACTAAAATTATTGAGATACATTTTCATATCAATAAGTTTTATTTTTTTCAAACATGCTTTATGAACCATCCATTTGAAGTTCACCTTCCAAAACTACCTTCCAGTCTGTGCATCCTGTCAATTTTCTCTTAGTTTGAATATCTCCATACAAACTAGTTATTTATATGTGATCCAAAGTATTTTTTTCATGTCTCCTTACACTTTCCATTCTTGTTTTAAATTTTCAAGTTGTTTTGATGTGCTAATCATCTTAATTTGTAGATTGGTCTCTTTTGAGTGTAATGGGTAAGTTTTCACCATTTTCAAAGTTTTATGCTTTGTAAATAGTTATAGGGGTTTCATTAGTGTCATTTATATTTTTTAAATATCCTCTTGGAACCCTCTTCACCTCTCAACCTCCTTATAAAACCACATTCATGATTGTAGTCATTCTATGCCTAAACATAGCTAGGTAGTCATAAAAGTACATTGCAGACATCATTATAGGGGAATATCATGTTAAATAGGGGTTTTAGAGAGTGGTTTCAAGATCTCCATGGTGAAAATCATCCTTTTAAGTAATATTAAATAATATAATTATTCCCCATGAAGATTAAACTATACACATTGCCCACATTCTCCTTCACTGTCTGCATACTCAAAAAAGGTGCACCTACAGGGGTTTCCATGATGACATCATGATTTGATAAGAAAATTGGTAGTGGTGGTAAGATATAATAGAAATTAAGAGTTAATTAAGATGCTTGATAAAGACATATTAATGTCATAGACCTTACATTCATGCATACTACCCATAACTTCTCCCTTACTGCCTAAGCATATTAATGACCTCCTACAAGTGGTACCTTAGGGCTATAATACTTTTGGATGAGAAATTTGAAACATGTAAATAATAATTGTAAAGTTATAATAGGTGATGTAACTATTACAAGGTTTTTTTAAGTGTTTTAAAAGGAAAAAATAAGTTTGAGACCATGTTAAAAGACAAAGGACTGAGTTCTAAGAAAGTTTCCTTAAACTGATAGAACAGAGGCCCAAAAGGTTTTTATAGACTTCATAAAACATGCATAAAAGGGTTTATAAACATATATTTTGATATAAATCATGGACCCTAGTATGTAAAATAACTATTATAAGTTTGGGAGGAAGTTGACAAGTGAAAGATGGTCATTGGAGATCTCAAGGTTGCCAACAAAACATTATTTTCTTTCAATGTTATCTAAATGATTGTGATCCAAATAAGGTATTTTCCATCCAAAGGTGGAAAATTGTTTTTTATACCATTTTTTTTATGTTTCATAGGGTAAAGGTGGTATCAATGGTCTAAATTATCTCCATGAAAGAGTGGTACTTTGTGTTTTGACCCCTTAAGCTTGCTCTTAATCTGTACATTGTATATATGTGACGTACAACTGAGCAAAAAATGCAATAATCCAAAAGTTTGATATTATATAGTGTCTTGAGATATTAAATTTGAGTATTAGTTCAAGAATTAAATTTGTGACCTTAGGTATCCCATAGATAATCTCTTCACACCATGACCAGGTTCAATTGGAACTCACACACACTACATGTCACTATTCAAAAGGGAAATAGAGTCAGAATTATATAAAAATAGTTTGGACTAGATAAAAAAGAGACATGGATTGAGAAGGTTGGAAAATAAAACAAACATTATGGACACTTAAACATATATTAAGGAGAATATTAGGCACCTCTACCTAAGCTAACCACACATGGTCACTTACAAGTGACCCCTTTCTAATCAAAAGGTACAGTTAGCTAACTGAGTCGACATATAGTGAACAAGATCAGGTTTCAATATGGTGTCCCAAGTTCAAAAAATTATTAAATAGGCCCCAAAAATTTCTCAATTTTCTTTTAAAGTATCAAAGATATTAGTTTAAAGTTTCCAAGTCTAATTGATGCAATAAAGCCTATAAATAGGGGTCCATTCTCAAACAAGACAAATAGTCATCTAGAAGAATGAGATTTTGATAATTGCATTGAATAATTATGAATTAAAATAGGTATAAAATTAGTTAAATAGGATTAATTTAAGGTTAAATATTATTTTTATTCCTATTCAATATACACATATCTTTAGGTGACCCCAAAATAGGGATACAACTAACAGGGTGGACTCAAGCTTGACTAATTCAAGGTAAGTGAGGACCTTGTGAGAGTTTATGGTATGAATGGAGGTTAGGATATATTAATAAAAGTTATGGAAACTTAGTGTCACCACCATAGTGGAGATAAAATCAAATAAGTGACTCTAATTTTTTAATATATAATTCACTCTTGAGAACCCTACACACAATCCTTTTCACCAGGTTCTATTTTGAGTTGAAATGCTTTTGGGGGATCTAGCCATGGAATAAAGAGCCAATTTTTGGTGTGGAACAACTTTAACACATTATTAAACCTACAAAAGTGTTGGTTTTATTATATAAATAGGGTAATTACCCAATGTTTTATCTCAGATAGGGGGTACTTCCCCTCATACATAAACTTGTAGGTTGGAGAGAAATGTGTTAAAAGATGAACCAAAAGCTTGGAGGGAATTGTGTGAGGGTTGGATAATTTGAAACACATTCATAAAAACATGTAAAACCTTGAAAATTTAATTTAAAACAAATTTTTTTGTCTAGGCTCCAGGGTTTGTAGATAGACCTAAATGACAAGTTTAAGCCTAGTGACCGAGCAATAGGTCAATTTCATTTTTAGACCCAAAAGTGATTTATAACCTATTGGAGTATGTGTATGGGATATATATATATATATATATATATATATATATATATATATATATATATATATATATATATATGGTTTTGAACCATTATTAATTAGGTAAAACCATCAAAGGCCATGTTGATCTCAAAAGTGTAGATAAGCCTACTAGGCAAAGATAAGTCCTAGTGAGTAAAGAGGAAGCCATTCATAATTTTGATCTTAGACATGATTTGAAACATATTTAAAAATGTTATTTAGGTAATTATATAGGTGTATAAGATTTTTTAGAGAAAATTAAACCTTAAATAAGCCATTTTTGACTCAAAAACTAACTCAAGCTTGTAAGAAGGAGAGAGACAAGCTCGATAGGATATCTTTTGAAGTTCATATCTTTCATGAGGATCTACATGGTGTGGATATAGTAATTTGACTCAAGATAGAATGGTTAGTATGGTGTTAGTTTCAAAATGAAAACAAAATGAAAGAAACACACTAACTAGAATAACATCTCTAGGCCTAGACACTAGGGAGAGCTTAGTTAACAAACATGAATAAAACACACAACTAAAATATAAAATAAACCCTATTTTAACTTTCTTGGATGATATGAAATTCTTTTTGTTGTGGCTTTCTTATCTTGTGCTCATGAATTCCTTGGCAATGGAAGCTTAGCTACCTCCATCTCTCCTTGGCACCTTTGGCTTATAGTTTGGCTTGGCTTTGAATCAATTTTGCATGGTAACACTAATTGAAATGGATTTTGGAATCATTTGTGAATTATAAATTTACACTATCAAGACTTAAAAATGATGTGGTAAGGCCTCCTATTTATATATTTTTGAGAATGTTTAGAATCAACCTAAACCGTCCATCTTGAGATTGAGATGTGTGGTTGAGGATTAATTAAATTTTTGGAATTTAGTTTATAATTATACTCATCATGACATTGGAAGAAGGGGAAATTAAGAGGCATGGATGATATCATGGAATAAATTGATGAGGCATGTAGGGCATGAATCTTGATATGTGCGGCATTTATGGCCTAGGGATGTCTTCCCAAGAAATGAGGTCACTTGATGATGTAGATATTAAATATTCATTTCCAAAAAAAAGTATTCAACAAGTTTCCATGGAATTTTTGATTAGGCCTTGATTTGGGTTAGCTTTCTCCTAAGCATGTTTAAGCACTTTGTGCACAAATTACTCAAATTGATTAGATTGCCTTATTATTGGTTCAAAATTTAACTAAATTTGAATTGGAAGTCACTGTCAGATGCATCAGAACCATATTCCCATTTAGGATGTTACCAATAACAAATAATGAAAAAACACATCTTGTGTTAGAGATTTGATAGGAAATAACAATCCAAAGCACCTAGGTGCAAAATTGGCATTTTGACTTGGAATGATTTGATCAAAGTTAGCTGGCCCATAAATTGCATTGCCCCATTTAGGGATACCCTAGATAAAATTGGCACTTGAATATGTCATTTTCACATCTTTTAATGTGTTTTAGTTTTTTTAAGCCAAATTGTACATTTTAGGTGGATATTGGCCAAAATACTAATTGGAAGTTATCAGTGGCCAATTTTAGGTGTCTACAGTTTGCCCCTATTTGGGAAGATATTGCAAACCATAGGCAAAGCAATGTATTCTCAAATAATAAGAGATGGCATGTATGCCAAAAAGAATATGATGATTAAAGGAAAAATCTCCAAATGATTTTGAGAAGGTTATGATGATGCCCCCTCGAGGGAGTGGCCATCACATTTGTTGATGGGCGGTCCTTCGAAAAGAAACAAGAAGAAATATAGAATTAATATGTGGTTTAGATTAATCCAAATAAGAAATGTTTTTGCATACATTGATGTAAAAAGGATGGTGATTTTCCCAAATGTAGTTATAATTTATAATAAAAGTCAAAATAATTATTCTCCCATAGGTGGTTATAATCATTAAGATGACCTAGATGTCTAAAGATGATTATACCCTAGTTAGGGCTGATTAGCAAGCATAACTTAAGGTTGTAACCTAGAATATATATTTAATATGATTAGGTGAAAAGTGATGAAAGATATGGATAGAAGAATAAGATTGATCAGTGTGAATGATTCAGTTGTACCTACCAATGAGGAGATGCTCATCTTGATTAACAATGATACAACTAGAATGGTCATTGGGTTGATTTGATCAATGGTGGGATGGAAGGATTTACCAAGGTACCAAGGATACAATTTTGTAGCTCCATTTATTATAGACCTTCCTGAAGATAATTTTTGTTGTAGCATGTGATGGTAGGCTTCATGATAGAACACCATGAAGACTATCCCAAAATATGCATAATGATTGACTCTCAATCCAATAAACACTCAAAAATAATACATCAATCATAAAAACCATGATGACAATGTTGATGTATGAATATGGATAGACTCAATAATAATGTGCTCAAAGAATCACCCAATGAACAAATATAGACTAAGTCAAGGTAACAGTACTGAAAGCAAACAAACAACCTAAAATAAATAAACAAATAGAAAGCCTAAAAATAAAAGTAAAATAAAGCATCCTAATAATGACCATGCCTCAGTAAGGTAGATCAAGGATAGCTAACTAGGCTTATATAGGACAAATATTTTTGAAATGTTATGAATGTTTTTAGAATTTTGAAGTATCTTAACTTGTTAGAGAACGATAAGATACCTGCTCGTAAAATAGTGAGAGTGTTTGGCTTAGGTTACTCTCAAAATAGTGAGAGTGTATAGAAAGGGGGAATAAGGTAACCTCAACATGAATTAATCATGACTTATATAGTCCTAAATTGACCTCAAGTCATAGTAATTCCATCCACACAAAAGGTAGGGAAAAACCAACTAGGTCGCAATAAGTTCTCAAATCTGGTAAATGACTAGTGAAATAAAAAACAATGATGGCGAGGTGATGCGACAATGAATGATAAATAAATATTGCCCCTATTTTACCCATATGAAGTTATAACTAGGATAAAATGGCATAAGTCAATGATACTAATTTTCCCATGGGTAGTTATAATTAGTAGCAAGACTAGTGAGACACTGATTTTCCCATAGACGGTTATAATCAGGCTCACATAAACAAACTTGATAGGATGAAAGATATCTTGCTAGATCAAATGTCACACTAGTTTCAAATACTATCATTGACACATGGATTGGATTGATTGTTGAAACCTGATCAAAATTATCTCATAAAAGATGCAAGAAATACCAAATGAACCAAGATCGAAATAGGATTGGGTAGGATGACTAAAAATAGGCTTTGTTCTAGATAAGAATGGAATGATATGATGGAATGGAATTAATTTAGGATAATGATGGTTTAATAAATTAGATAAAATGGTAAGATGGTTTCCCCCAGGTGATGGGGTAAATGGCTGGGATCTATAATAATGGTAAATAGGCATATATAACAATGGCAATGGCATGGCAATGTGAAATGGTATGGTACATGCTTTTGTCATAGGTATGGTTTTTAATTCTATTATTATTGATGATGGGGAGATGCAAATCCTAATAAAAAAATGATACAAATAGAGTACTTGATCATGTTAAATGTTATCCCACACCTTGTCTAAATAGTTGCTCTGTCAAGAACTCAATGTAAATTTGGATTTCTGAGAATGCTTGTATGATCTTCATTGGTCATTGATTTTGATTCTTTCAAGTGTCAAGACAAGGAATCTTTGTAGCCTCTACAAAGGAAAGTGTGGCCATAGATGGTAAACAAGGATAAAAGCTAGATGATAGGTTTATTTGTGAAATGGAATGGAAGATGATAATAAAATGTAGAACAGTTGGGAAACAAATGAAGATCGGGATGTTTAGTCACACGTAATGTTTTTGATGCCATATTTGACATAACTTTGGTTGTGGTGGGGCCTAAAACTTGTTCTCTCAATAGGCCACTAGATTTTTCTCTTGTTTGATCTTGAGAGTATCTACCATCTAATTAGGTTGTAGATAAGAAGTTATTTTGATTTTATCTTCATCAGGTGGTGAAGAACTTTTGTGCTTAGCTATTGGTGTATCAAAGAGGTTTTCACCATTGAAGTTGTCTTTATTGTCTCATAGCACCTTTGAGAAGGTTTCAATAAGGAATGTTGACTTTTGACTTTGATTATCTTTTATCACTTATAAATATGTTTCACTAGAAGATGTTGAGTTCTGACTTTGATTTTCCCCTAGTGCCTTCGAAAAGGTTTCACTAGGAGAGTGTTCTTCTACAATATTAATGTGGTCTTGGCCTCCTTGCTCTTCTTCAACTGCTATGTTGCCATGGATGTAGTTTAACAAAGTGTGATTCTGTCAGTCCTAATTAACACTTGTGGGAGATGGAATGTCAATGATATGGCTATTTTGGTTGATGGTAATGGCTTGTAGAATGGTAATGAAATGGGGTGAGGCTATCAAATCCTCATAGAAGATACTAGGATAACTTGTGTCAAATTTGAAGTACTCATCCTCAAAAATTGTAGAAGGATCATAAATGTATTCAAACTAATCTACAAGACATGCATAACCAATGTTGTAATAGTCATGAATATATTTTGTATCTGAATCTGATTCTAACTCAATAAAATCTAAATCTAATATTGAGGTTAATGTTAATTCTAATTTTGATGCTAAATCTAATGTTGGTTAAAGAATAGAACCTAACTCTAACTCTGATTCTTCATATGATAAGTACTCTATTATAATGTTGACTTGTTGAATATTTGGTTTTGGACAAGTAACAGCCTATGATAGCACAATGGGCTCCACAAAAACTATTTTGTTAAAGTGAGATTCTTCTAGGTTGGGAAATAGGTCAAGAGAAAACTCCTCAAAGAATAGCTTGTTAATAAGAAGCTCTTGAAAAATAGGCACATGATTGAGGTAATGATTTTCCCAAAGGTAGTTATAATCATTAAGAAGTGACTCAACAAAGACTAGCTTGTCAGAGTGAGACTCCTTGACAACTGGTATATGATCAATAGGTGATTCATCAAAAGCTAACTTATCATAAATAGTTGATTCAACAAAAACAACTTGGATTGGTTGGTTCTCTTGGCCTTGGTTTCTAATGAGATATAAAATACTAGTTTTAAACATAGCTTGGTATTTGAAGGATTGGATTGGTTGAGGCTTGGATGGGATTGGTAATGGATGAGGAATGATTTATGGTTGGATAATGGTAGGGTCTTGGGGAGCATGATTTCTCACATGAGCCAAAGGATGAAGTCCTGAGATGGTAATGATAGGGCAGTGTGGAGCATGATTTCTCACACAAGTTAAAGGACTAGGTCCTAAAATGATGAAGGGGCATTATGGAGCTTGATTGCTCACACAAACCAAAGGATGAGGTCTTGGTATAGAAATGGTTGGGTATTATGGAACATGGTTTCTCACACAAACCAAAGGGTGATGTCTTGGTATAGAAATGGTTGGGCATTATGGAGCTTGGTTGCTCACACAAACCAAGGGATGAGGTCTTGGTATGGGAATGGTGTGATGTTATGGTCCTGGGATAGAAATGGTACTCTATGGTGGAGCCTAATTACTCACATAAGCCAAAGAATCTAAGTCTTCCTCATAAACCATATCATCCCAGTCATGAGCTAGCTCATAAGTTGGTTCTTGACTATATTCCATGTACTAATTATTACAAAGAGGGTATGGATCCATATCCTAAACAACATTATCTATAGTTTGGTCTTCAAAGTCCTCTTTACAAGCCTCTTCATACCAATCAAGGTCTCAAGTTAGATAATTAGTTGTTTCATGACTTTATTCTCATGAATTATTAATATGAGGTAGATATAAATCTATCTCACAAACCATATTAGTATCATTAGGGTCTTTACTAAAGCCATAAAAGTCATTTTGTGTGGTAATTCTATCATATGTTAAATTTTAAGTGACTCCACCATAAGTGTAGATATATATATCCACGTAAATGATGAAAGCTCTAAAACAAAAAGGCTTAGAGTTCCAATTTTTTTGAAATACTATGGCCAAAGGACAAAGGGTTCAAGCTTGGTCTCACTTGGTCAAAGGGGTAGATTTGTATCTCCAATATGGTTTAAAAGTGGAGCTGTATCTCCAAAATGATTTCTGCTAAGACTTGGCATAAAATAGTCTAACATAAAATGTCTAATGTCAAATTTCATACACATAAAAGGTCAAGCATCTAAATAAAAACTGATATATCAAAGGTCTAGGTCAAAGTGTTCCAAACAAGCTCTAAACTAGGAAAGGGAAAAGTTGAGTTACTAGGTCTTTTGTCCAAACATGGAGTCAAAAGCTAGGCTGAAACAAATATGCATGCCCTAGGACTTTTGGCCAAACAACATCAAAAGATAGACTTGAAACAAAGGCTGATGTGATTTGATTGAATCTAAAAAATTTGGAAATAACTTTGACATAAACTCAACACATGTAATCAAACATAAACATGATCAATTGGCACAAGGCATAAGATAAAAATCTCTTTAAAGAAAGATTATGTTTTCCCAAATAAAGACACAAACAATGATAAGGATAGGTACCTGAACAAATAAACCATCAATAGTTTTTAAATCTGGGTAATCAATTAACTGAAGTTATGCAAACCAAAAGAGAAAGACATGTGTATTAGCCCCATGAATTAAGGCCTAAATAGAAATCAATCAATGTTTGAATCCAAACTAGACAAGATTAATTAAAAACTAAACATTTAAAAACTAAGATTTGACCAAATAAGCTAGACAAGATTGGGTAGCATGATGGCACAAGACAAAGGTCCAAATGCTATACATGACATGGTTTGAAATAAATTGTTTTTGATACAAGGTGAAATAAGTCTTGAAATAAATTGAGTAGCCTAATGAAATTATCGAAGTTGTTTCCAGAATTTGGATAATGCGAGTGCAATAGAGACGTGATCACATGAGATGAAGCAAGTGCACACCACATAGATGCTAAAGCAATTTGAAAATAACACAAGAAGATAAATTGCACAAGACAAAATGGAGAAAACCAAAATATGATTAACATGAGATGGCCAAAGTGAGGAATACATATAGGAGAGTATGTAAGTAACTCCTCCACAAAAGGTGGACAAGGCACCCCAAGTATAGACTGTAACTCCTCCATGAAAGGTGGTGACAAGGTGCTAAGAATAGAGAAGTAACTCCCATCAAGGGAGTTACTTATGACATTCTTATGACACCTATGACACATCTATGACACACACCTCCACATAAGCTAGCCTATCCCACAAATGTAGGAAAACTCCATGTATGCACAAGAAATACAATTTCCCTAATTAAAAAATAGGGAAAAATAAAAACCTACACTGATACCCCCCATAAGCGCAGCTTAGGTGGGCAGTGTGGAAATATAAAATGGGTCCCGACAACTAGGCCTGATGAGGTACCCATGTACAAATGCAATCTCCCATAAGATAGAGAAAAGGAGAAAACTTGTAGGAAAAAACTCCCCCCCAAAAGAGACAAAAGAAAGAAGAGGCTAGTGGGCCCCTCTTGAAGATGATGCTACTGTAGATGTGGACTGCACCCCAAAAAGAGCTCGTAGATGAATGAACTTGGTCTCAGTGAAAGGTTTGGTGAAGATGTCTACAACCTATTCTGAAAATTGGAAAAATATCAAGTCAATGACCTGACTATGAATAAGCTCCCGAATGAAGTGCATATAAATCTCTATGTGCTTGGTCTGTTGGTGCTAAACTGGATTCTTACAAATCTAAATGGTACTTTGGTTGTCACAATAAATGATGGTGGACTACCTGATGGGAATGCCAAACTTAGAAAGTATCCTCTGAAGCCAAATAGCCTCAGTAGCTGCATTAACAGCTCCCCTATACTCTACCTTTGTGGATGATATAGCAATAGCATTCTGCTTCTTCCTAGACCAAGTAATAGGACCAGAACCTAGAGAGAAACTATAATCGAAAGTGGACTTGTGAGTTTGTGAATTGCCAGCCCAGTCTGAATCTATATATTCAACCAAGTCAACCTCTATGCCAAATCTGTAATGAATCATGTATCTATGTGAACCCTATATGTAATGCAAGATCCTCTTAGCTAATTTCCAATGTAGCTCATGAGGTTCCTACATGAATCTGGAGACAAGTCCCACTATATATGATATGTCGGGCCTGGTGTGAGTCAAGTAGATGAGACTACCAACAAGTTATCGATACTGAGTGGCATCAACCAATGGTGAGGAACAGTCAGTCTCAAGCTTAACTCTTGATAGAAAGGGAGTCAGAGATGGCTTGCAATCAGCCATGTGAAACTGAGCCAATAAATCAAGAGCATATTTAGGCTGTGCAAGAGAAATCCCTGAATCTAATTGTGAGATCTCAATGCCAAGGAAGTAGTGCAACAAACCCAAGTCTATCATGTTAAATATATCTTGGAGAGATGCCTTCACCGCTGTAATAGCCGATGAAAAACTCTCAGTGATCAAAAGGTCATCAACATATAGAACCAAAATTAGGAGCGAATCATCCTGCCATAAGAAGTAGACATTGGGATCAGAATGGCACCTAGTGAAACCCGTTATGAGAAGGAAGGAATCCATCTTGGCATACCAAGCTTGAGGGGCCTGTTTGAGGCCATAGATAGATTTCCTAAGTCTGCATACTAAGGAAGAATCCTGAACAAATCTTGGTGGTTGCTCCATGTAGATGTCCTCCTCTAGGTCTCCATGAAGAAAGGCACTCTTCACATCCATCTGGTGCACATCCCAACCATGTGCTACAACAATAGCCAAGGTGAGTCAGATAGAAGTCATATTTGAAACAGGTGTAAAGGTTTTTGAGTAGTCAATGCCTGCTACCTGTGAGAAATCCTTGGCAACCAATCGTGCCTTATACTTATCAACTGACCCATCTATTGCAAACTTGGTCTGATATATCCACCTACATCATACCATATTTTTTCCCTTAGGAAGTGAAGTCAAATTTCAAGTGTGATTTTTGATTAAGAATATTCTTCCTCCATAGCACTATCCCACTTAGGTACCCTCGATGCCTCTTGAAAAGTCTGTGGATCTAAAACTAAAGCAAAAAAAGCATGTGGATCTCTCTAAAAATCCCCCCTAGTACGTCTGTCATCTACGGGATCTCCTACCCAGGTACCAGCACTCTCAAGTGTCTATCTAGCCCAAAGTGGCCCAGAAGTGGGTGAGTCAGGTTCTAACTCCTCATCCTCTGACTGACTAGAGGTGGATGACTCTACATCACTGTCCTCACTATCTAAACTGAAAGAAGAAGAAGATGTCTCTGGCTTAAGAACCTACTATGGCTGATTTGAATCTGATGAGGAATCATCATGAAGAAGTAGATCTGATGAGGGAGAAGAAGTGTCAAGTGTTGAGTCTCTAGGACTCTCCTGAAAATGGACACTTCTCTCGATGAACAACTCATGAGTGACTAGATGTAGAAGGTGATATCCCTTAATATCATCCAAATATCCTAAAAAGATGCAAGGCTTAGACTGCCATTCCATAGCTTTGTGTTTCTTCTTTGAAATGCAGGCCATGGCTGGGAATCTGAAAACTCTAAGGTTATCAACATTAGGTTTCTTTTTATGCCAAGCTTCAAAGGGTGTTATCCCTTTCAAAGCTTTGTGAGGAACCCTATTTTGAGTGTAGCAAGCATAATTGATGGCTTTGGCCCAATACTGTGGTGCTAAGGATTTGGAGTGAATCATACAGTTACCCATCTCTTTTAAGAACCTATTCTTGCATTCTAAAACCCCATTCTGTGAAGGACTGTAAGTGACTTTGTGCTGCAAATCAATCCCCTCTGTGGTGCAAAATTCTCAAATTTGATGCTGACATACTCCCCTCCATTATCAGTTCAAAGAACTTTGATGGATTTCTCACTCTATTTCTCAACAAGATCTTTTAAGTCTAGAAAAATTTCAAACACTTCAGACTTTTGTTTGAGAAAATATATCCAAGTGTACCTAGAGAAATCATCAATGAAAGTGAAGATGTACTTGGCCCTTGTGAAAGATGGTTTGGGAAAGGGTCCTGATACATCACTATGGACTAACTCCAAAGGTTGTGAAGCCCTCCAAGATTTGCCTTTGTCAAATTTTTCTTCGAGATGCTTCCCAAGGGAGCACCCCTCACAAAGTCCTTTTGAGAATTGGACACGAGGCAAGCCAATGACCATGTCATTTTTGCAAAGTTGCTCAAGGTAGCGGTAGTTAAGGTGGCCAAACCACTCATGCCATAATTTGATAACTCCATCTGAATGAGTCGGTAATGCTATTGGAGAAGAATTTGATGCAAAATGTGAGAAGGTGTATAACCTTACTTGGTGATCTGCCCTGCCCACTGCCACTGTAGTATCACTATGCAACTCCCTGATAGCCACTTAATCTAGTGAAAACTCAACTCTCATGCCCTGACCAATGTGAGTGATTTGGTACACTGATAGGAGATTGGTTGAAAGAGAAGGAACACTTAGAACATTATTTATTGTTCCTCCTTCCATTTCAACTGACCCTCTCCCTGCAACAAAAATTGATGTGTCATCACCCAAACTAATTGAAGTCATGCTACAAGGCTCTAAAGATGAAAACTCAACTACTGAAGAGCCCATGTGGTGAAAAGCACCTGAGTTGATGACCCATGAAAATGTAGAAGCTGTTGTAGCTACAATGACCTTGCCCTTTTCTTTCTCCTTACCCTTGCCTTTTTTCTTGGTAGAATCTTGGGTAGATGAATTCTGCTTTATGGATTCAGGAACACGTATGTTGTTCTTCTCTAGAAGATGAGTTAGGTGATCTATTTATTTCTTTATGCATTTGTGTTCATCATGCCATATATTTTTACAATAGGCACACTTAACCTTCTCCTTCTTAGGTTTAGCATTGGAGGATGAAGATTCAGTGTTGTTTTTGGCAGGATTGTTGTTTTCTTTCTTCTTCTCTTGGTCCTTGTTCTTTTTCTTCTTCTCCTTTGTTGAAGTCTTATCCTTACCATTTCTAGATATCAAAGCTTGGGGTTGAGTAGACTTTATTGTGCCTATTTGAATTAGCTTATCTTTCTCCCTAGTCAAATCAGCAATGAATGAATCCAAAGAAGGCATTTTCCATGTAGTGCCAAGGTCACTTTTTGTGGCATGAAAAGTGGAGACAAAGACTGAATCGCTTGGACCTAACTTTGTGAGAATAGAAAGAATGAGTTAATCATATTTTTTATATATCCCGTATTCCTTCAATTGTAATCTAAGGGCCTTAAACTTAGTGAAGAAGTCCTGTAAGGTGTCAAAGTTGCTAGGACTTAAACTTATGAGTTCATTTTCGAGCTCATGACCTCTCATCTCATCAAGCTTCCCAAATAAGTTTTCTAAGGTGTCCCATATGTCATTGGAAGTCTTGGAGGATTCTAAATGGAAGAGAAGTTCTAGAGACATAGACAAGCTCAGTAATCTATAAGCTTTATCACTACGGTTGTACCACTTGACCTTTTCAGCATCAGTGTTGGGTTCTACTTCAGTACCCATGGTGATCCTATACAACCCTTTACTTCTAAGAATGATTGACATTTTAACCTTCCATTCATAATATTTGAAGGGTGTTAGGGGTTTAAGTTGAAAATAATCTATTTTTAAGCTGAATTTAGGTGAAGTTGTGTTGATTGCAAGTTGTGAAATTATGTAGAAAGGATAATGAAAGCAAAGATTTGCAAGTTGTGAAAATCAATCACAGCCCCCCGACATGTTGAGTCCCACCCAAAATATGCAAGTGCACATTCAAAATAAATTGGGCTTAGTCGAGAATGTGTCTTAGAGAAGTCAGTGCAAGACTTAAGCAAACAGGATGTCGAACTCAGCTGAAAATGCGTCTCGGGAGACCCAAATTTTAGGCACTTTATAAACTAGTGAATTTTTGACAAATAACAAGCCTACATTGTAGATAATTGAATTACAAACACTTTTTCAAAAAATGGCACCCAAATCTGAGCTACCGTTTGCAAGATATTAAAGGTTCAATTTTCTCGTAAACTAGTGTTTTTGCAAAAAAAGGCACTAAAACATTAAAAAAATACCTGTTATGAGAGAGAAAGTGGCCTTCCAACCACTCATTGGATTTGGCATGGAATTAGGAATCTAAAAGAGGTTTATGTGAGGGGGAATTAGCCTCTCGCCAACCCGGGCCTCACCCTTCGTCTTCGTAGGTTGAAGATACAAGTTTTAAATGAAAACCCCCAAATTATAAAACTGTCTAAAAAACTAAATATTTAGTCAAATTGAATAATTTTTGTTTTACAAGTCTATTTTAAACTGAAAACAAATAAATCATAGACAAAATGAAGGATTCCAAGTGTCCAAGGGGCACCACATGGGACGCCAAGCAAGGAAGGGGCACCAAAAACAAACACAATCTAGATTTTGCTCAGAAAAAACAAAAGAAAAATAGCAGACCTATGATGGACGCCGTACGGCCTGATGGCGCCTTGTTGGAGAAAGGATTGTGGCATGGCAGAACTAAGTGCTTTGCTGAAGGGACCTTTCTAGAAGGATAATAGCAGAAGTAGACAAAATGCAGGCAATGGCACCCCCAAAAAAGGACATAGATCAGAATATGCTTGCAAAAGAAAGAGCATACAGACTTGCACATCGTACGGCTTGATGGCATGGCTGGAAGGACGTTGCTGAGTGTTGCTCCTCCCTATGCTCCTTACACACAACAATGGCGCCCAAGCTAACTGCTGAACCAGCCCCTGAAGTGAAGATAGCCAAGACACCCAAAGGTCAAGGATCTTAAGATGAAAGAAATGATATGAAAGATTTTTATTTATTTATTTAATATCAGATCTAGAAATAAAAAAATAAAGAGAACTCCACTCCTCTTGATTTCAAAATAAACTAATAGCATAACCAGACACATGATTATCGGGTTTGCTCTGATACCATATCAGAGTTGTTGCCAGAATCTGGATAATGCGAGTGCAATGGAGACGTGATCACATGAGATGAAGTAAGTGCACACCACATAGATGCTAAAGCAATTTGAAAATAACATAAGAAGATAAATTACACAAGACAAAATAGAGAAAACAAAAATCTGATTAACATGAGATGGCCAAAGTGAGGAATACATATAAGAGAGTACGTAAGTAACTCCTCCACAAAAGGTGGACAAGGCACCCCAAGAATAGACTGTAACTCCTCCATGAAAGGTGTTGACAAGGTGCTAAGAATAGAGAAGTAACTCCCATCAAAGGAGTTACTTATGACATGCTTATGACACCTATGACACATTTATGACACACACCTCCACATAAGCTATCCTACCCCACAAATGTAGGAAAACTCCATGTATACACAAAAAATACAATTTTCCTATTAAAAAATAGGGAAAAATAAAAACCTACACTAATAGACATAAGCATGCTTGAATGATGTGGTCAATACTATGTTTCAAAGACTCAAATGCAAAATGGTTTGACATGATTTGGGAAGTATAACAGTACACTCCTCAACTCAAATACATTGTTTTAACATGGCTTATGAACAAACAACCAAGTTTTAGTCTCAAAACATACCAAGCAAAAATGACCACAATACACTAAATATAATCATCCAAATCCTAGACAGGGTATAACAATGTGGGGTTGACTAAACTAGCAAGATTTCAAATGTCTTTAGGGGAATCAATTGCATAATGGCTTTCATGTCAAACAATGCAACAGAAAATCATATAAATTAGGTGATTATGGCATTGGCTAGTTGTAAAAAGGTCTAGTCCTTTTTACAACCACTACATTTTATTTTTCACTTAGTGTAGTGTGATGTCCAAATGTAGATACATCTCATGTGCAACTCCAAATGATTAAGTGAAGTCAATGCTAGGAGATGAAATCTTGGGTCAAAGTTTCCCTAAAGAACTCATGGGAGGTAATGACATCCCCCTCACAAGCCAAGATACAATGAAATGAAAGACGTAAAAAGAAAGAATTTAGGGTCATTTTCAAGGTCACCCGAATTTTTATGAGTTTTTGGGGAGTGTTTTAGATGACATTCTTTCTAAGCCTTGGACTAGGCTATTTGTAATAGGAATGGTGCTTTTGATTCCAAGGGTTCCCTAAAGGGGACAAATGGAAGAGCATACATGCAACATCCCTCTTTTTACCCAAAAAAAAAAATTAAACTAAACAACTAAGTAAATACAAAAAGCTTTGAAAAGGTGAGTTCATTTTTAAGCCCAAATGGAAAATGAGGTGGTGTTCATTTAACCCCTTGGTCTTAGTTGTAAACTTTGAAAACATTCACCATAAACATCTAAATTTTTTTGTTAAACACCAAAACAAGATTCCTAATTTATTTTTAAGCATGCCAAAGGTGATATAAACATGTTATTAGCAAATGTCAAGCTTGGTCCTACAACAAAAATGTTAAAATGTACTTTAGGCTTGAAGCTCTTTTAGTTTTGAAATAATGAACTTTAAAAAAAGAGGTCTTAGGTCTGTGTTTTAATAAAAACACAGTGATCAACGTCAGTTATATAACTGACAAAAGTTACATTTTCTAACCAATGATGGTTATCTAAGTGACATCAATTATACCAATGTGACTGGTGATAGGTATCCAACTAATGTTAGTTTTACTAACTGACATTAGTTAAGCTATCTAACTGATGCCAATTTTACTAGCTGACGTTGGTTACTATGTAAACCTATGGCAAACAAAAATGGCAAAATAAAGTTAAAAAAACAATTTTGAAGAGTTTTAATGGTTTAAATGAATATTTTAAAGCTGTAAAATGATCTTCTTCATGTGTGGGATGTGTCTAGTCCCATCGGGCATGCCATATGTGGATCTAGGAATTTGACTCAAGAGAGGATGGTTAGTATCATGTTAGGTCCAAAATGAAAACAAAATGAAATAAACACACTAACTATCATAACATCTCTAAGCCTAGACATTAGGGAGAGATTAATTAATAAACATGAATAAAATACACAACTAAAATGCAAAATAAACCCTCTTTTAGCTTCCTTGGATGCTCCAAAATGCTTCTTATAATGGCTTACCCAGTTTGTGCCCATGAAATCCTTGGCAATGGAAGCTTAGCTACCTCCATCTCTCCTTGACACCTTTGGATTGTGGCTTGGCTTGGATTGGAATAAATTTGGCATGGTAACACTAATTTAAATGGCTTTTAGAATCATTTGTGAATTATAACTATGCATTATCAAGACTTATAAATGATGTGGTAAGGCCTCCTATTTATAGATTTTTGAGAATATCTAGAATCAACCTGAACTGTCCATCCTGAGATTGAGATGTGTGGTTGAGGTTTAATTCAATTTTTAGAATTAAGTTTATAATTATCTTCATCATGACATTGGAAGAAGGGGAGATTAAGAGTCATGGATGGCATCATGGAAGGCATTGATGAGGTATAGAGGGCATGAATCCTGATATTTATGACATTTAAGGCATAGGGATGTCTTCCCAAGAAATGAGGTCACTTGATGATTTAGATTTTCAATATTCATTTACAAAAACAATTATTCAACAAGTTTCCATGGAATTTTTTATTAGGCCTTGATTTGGGTTAACTAGCTCTAAAGCATGTTTAAGTACTTTGTGCACAAATTACTTAAATTGATTAGAATGTCTTATTATTTGTCCAAAATTTAATTAAATTAGAATTAGAAATCACTGTCAGATGCATTGAAACTATATTATCATTTAGGATGTTACCAATAACAAATAATTAAGGCACGCATCTCATGTGAGAGATTTGATAAGAAACAACAATCCAAAGCACCCAGGTGCAAAATTGGCATTTTGACTTAGGTAGACAGGGACCGACGTCGGTCAACTGTGGTTCGAGCTGCAAGTATGTTATGGGTAGTTAGTTGACGAACCAATTGTTTGCATGTTGAGAGCCAATTTTAGACTAGAAGCTGCAGATCTAATTATTATAATTAGGTGTCTAATTATTGTTTGCATGAGATCTATTTAAGAGACTCATTGGTTGTATTGTAAACTTGTGCTAGAGAGTAAGAGAGCAATAATATAAGCTCCTTCTTTGTATGAGGTGAGCAATGGTGTGTTCCTCCTAGTGCCATAGTACCAAGTGTGGGTGCTGGATTGGAGAATTAGTAGGGTTCTTAATTTATGTATGATCTTGGTCATCAGGTGAGCATGGCTACTTTAGGAGATCTACATGGGTAAGTAAGATCATTGATTTGCAGGTGTATGTGTGTGCAAGGTCAAGGTTCACAGGTGTGCAGAACTAGATTTATTTGCAGGTGTGCAAGATCAGAGAGGATAGCAACACAACAGGGAGCAGAATTAGGTGGGATCTACTTGGAGTATAGTGTGTACTTGTGGAGTGCATGGAACACTTGTGGAGTTCATGGAGCACAGTTGTAAGGTGAACATCAACTATGTGTTTGAGTTGGGTGTTGGGACCTAAGAGAGAGAGCTTTGAGGGAAGATATACTATTTATGTCCTAGAGGTGTGGGAGCCCTAGAGGTGTGTAACGAAGAAGAACTGTGGCAGCCTTCTTTGTTGTATTTCCTTCTGAAAGAGTTTTAAAACAAGTTGTGTATTGTCTCTCATATCATGTGTTATTTATGAATTCTAGTTACTTGTGTATTCTGGTAAATTTCTGCATATTAAGTTGCTTGGTAATCAATTGTGTGCTTCTGTTATTTATATCCCAACACGTGGTATCAGAGCTAAGGTTGCAGGGAGCAAGTTTTGTGTTTGGTTACAGGTCACTCTCAAGGGTTGCTAATTGAGTGGGAGTAGAGCAATGGTAGATCAAAGTAAGCTAAGAATGGAGGAGTTGAAAAGCACAGATGGTCACTTACGGTCTTATGGAAAGAAAGAGCAGGTAAAAGAAGATTGTTGGTTGGTAGCAGATCAGCATGAAGGAACTGAAGATGCAGATGTTGCAGGTGTTGTTACACATGATGCTTTGGGAGGTTTCTTGGATAAATTTGAATCTTGGATAATAGATTTTGTTGCCTCTTTCCATGCAGCCCCAGGGAGAGGAGCTGGTGAGCCCTACCAAAGAATTGGCAAAGGGGAAGTGAAGCTGAAATTGCAGGTGGTCAACACATGGGTGTTGAAGCAGGTCATGCAAGTCCCAGGTTTGGAGATGTGGCTAATTTCTTCAAAAAAGTTGGGTGATGAGAGATGCATAAGAACTCTCACAGTGGATGCACTTGAATTAGCTGGTGGTAAGAAAATAGGTACTCTTTATCTACTTGTTTATATTACTGACTCTTCTTCTGTTGTAAAGATGTGGCTTCGTAGGCTTGGTCACATGAGCAAGAAGGAGATGCATGTTCTTAAGTGGAAGATAGATATATTTGACAGGCTTAAGAACTGGAAAGCCTTGGTGTTTATGGAGGAGATGGCGGATAGAGACCAGTGGATGGGGCTAGATACTTCTGAGCAGGGCAGTTTGGACATGGGTTTTGATTTAAAGGAGCTCACATGTAAAATGCCATCACTTACAGGAAAACACAAGTACCAATGTCGGTAGTATGTAAGATCGATGTTGGTCAGGAGGACCGATGTTGGTAGCAGGAGGACACTGACGTCGATAGGGTTGGTAGTCAGGACAGGTGCAGGAACCGACGTCAGTTGGATGTAGACTGTGTGGTGACCGAAGTCGGTCACTATAACGGATTTTGAGTGGACAACTAGCTGTCAAGGAGTCTCAAACGCCCATATGGAGGACTGAAGATGGTAAGTAAGCCTCAAATTTATTGTTCCTCTTCTTTATACTAGTTGATGATTATAGAGTAGGAAGGATTTAGGAAACAATGGGAGCATGGTAGGAATAGGATGCAAAACCAAGTGGAGATTTGGTAGGGTTGCCAGCAAGTATGAAAAGCACAGAGATGAATGGATACCTTAGTTGAAGAATAGAGAGTATAGACATGTGAGACAGAAGACCAGGTCATATGGTCTTGAGGAAGCTGTAGGACAGTGGTACAGGGTTTGACAGGTGGAGGACGAAGCATGGCTTTAGTCAATATTAGGGTAACTACTATGGTTTGTCTTACCAGGGGGATGGTGATTGAAACATCATTCTGTTACTGTATGTGGATGGTATGTTTGCTATAAGGGTTTGTACATACAGGGTTTTGCTGAGCTAAGGGTAAGATTAGTTCAGTGGTTTGCTATGAAGAATTTGGAGCAGAAAAATTTTTTGGCATGGGAGACATGGGAGATCACAGGTTGATTTTGTTTCCAGTGGGAGCTGATGTGAATTAGGTGTTGGTGAGGTTCATTACGCAGGATGCAGAGCCAAAGCACACTAAGGGCTGGACAATTTAGTGTCCAAAATCACATAAGGTTTAGTATAGGCTTGAGTTTGCCCAAGCAGTGGGTGTTGTTAGAGAGTTAGGAGCCAATTCAGAGAAGTGGGTTCTTAGGGATGTGAGAGGGACCAGCAGCAGGGATTCATGCTATTCAAGTTCAGGACTTAACTACATGGGTTTGTAGGTTCAGATGTGACAGGGTACTCAGATGACAGGAGGTGCACCACAGGTTGTGTGGTGGGTTGTCTTTAGGATTGAGTTTGAAGAGGGATACAAGCCAGGAAATAGATTAGATGGGGTACAGGTACAATGCAACTGTTTATCTCCAAGTGGGAGATTGTTAGGTTGTGGAGCTAAAAGCTTCACTGATGCAGACATGGAGGAGGTTGCGAAAGGATTGTAGAGTGTTACTATCACCGGCATTAGTCAGGCCAACCGATGTCGGTAGGGAGGAGACAGGAAGGCAACTGACGTCAGTCAGAAGTTGGTCGGCATCGGCACCCCCTAGGTAGACAGGGACCGACGTCGGTCAACTGTGGTTCGAGCTGCAAGTATGTTATGGGTAGTTAGTTGACGAACCAAGTGTTTGCATGTTGAGAGCCAATTTTAGACTAGAAGCTTCAGATCTAATTATTATAATTAGGTGTCTAATTATTGTTTGCATGAGATCTATTTAAGAGACTCATTGGTTGTATTGTAAACTTGTGCTAGAGAGTAAGAGAGCAATAATATAAGCTCCTTCTTTGTATGAGGTGAGCAATGGTGTGTTCCTCCTAGTGCCACAGTACCAAGTGTGGGTGCTGGATTGGAGAATTAGTAGGGTTCTTAATGTATGTATGATCTTGGTCATCAGGTGAGCATGGCTACTTTAGGAGATCTACATGGGTAAGTAAGATCATTGATTTGCAGGTGTATGTGTGTGTAAGGTCAAGGTTCACAGGTGTACAGAACCAGATTGATTTGCAGGTGTGCAAGATCAGAGAGGACAGCAACACAACAGGGAGTAGAATCAGGTGGGATCTACTTGGAGTATAGTGTGTACTTGTGGAGTGTGTGGAGCACTTGTGGAGTGCGTGGAGCACAGTTGTAAGCTGAACCCCAACTCTGTGTTTGAGTTGGGTGTTGGGACCTAAGAGAGAGAGCTTTGAGGGAAGATCTACTATTTATGTCCTAGAAGTGTGGGAGCCCTAGAGGTGTGTAAGGAAGAAGAACTGTGGTAGCCTTCTTTGTTGTATTTCCTTTTGAAAGAGTTTTAATACAAGTTGTGTATTGTCTCTCATATCATGTGTTATTTATGAATTCTAGTTACTTGTGTATTCTATTTAATTTCTGCATATTAAGTTGCTTGGTAATCAATTGTGTGCTTCCGTTATTTATATCCCAACACAGACCTCATTTTTATCTCAGCCCTCACAAAATGCCTACTAACAACCTGAGAGGCTATCTTCCTTTGCTCAGTACAATATAGAGATGTTGCATGGTACCTTGGGATAATATATGAAGTTAGATACACTCATGTACTTTAATTTTGTAAAAAAATTTGGAGTATTGGTTCCCTAAGTTGTATGAACAATTTTTAAGACCTTAAGGGACTTTAGGCTACCTAGGAGAGCCAAAAAGACCCAATGAGAGAAATAAACTTTTATGCCTCCAAATGGATTGGATGGACTCTCAAATGACCTAAATAGTATTTAATACTACCTTGAAAATCACCCCATGCCATTTTTTTGTACAAAACTATACAGACTTGTACAAAATAGGCCATAAAAGAATGTGTTTATCTATTTGGAAGGTTTGTACAAGGTGTCAAAACTCTAAAATTAACATAGAGAATGAGGAGGTCATATAATTTAATTGCATGTTTATTTGGGATTTTAAATGTGTTGAAATCCCGTAGAGTCAATTTTTAGTCTCTAGATAGAGAGGCCAAATTGAGACCTAATGAGGAGAGAGAAGCAATAGAAAAGGATACCTCCACTCACTTTATGATCCTAAAATTTAACATGAAGTTCTAAATCTATACTAGATCCTATAATATACCTTGAAATGCTTAGTCCCACCTTTAAAACTCTCTACATAATGAGGTTTGCATGATTTTAGGGCTACAAGTAATGAGGCTAATTTGGAGATTTTGGTAGGGAATTAATTATTATGGATAGTTTCAGACCTCAAAATGGATTTTTTAAGATTTTATATGAGTTTAATAGGCCATACAGGTAGATAGGATGACTTGAAGAAGAAAAATTCAAGTTTTCACACTTGTATGCAAGATTGGCCTAAGAAAATGAAGAGTCTTCTAGACACATAGAAAGAAATAAAGTGATGTGTTAAATAAAAACTAAGAATATCAGTTAATATGTGTCAAAAGAAAATAAAATATGTAAGAGAACTTGATCTTACCATCAATAAGGTCACTTGTCCTTCAACATGCCAAGTGAAAGGGCAGTTTTAGAGAGCTAGTCAAGGTGTCAAGCAAGTATTCTAAATATTATGCCACATGGAAGGTTGAATCATCTTAAAGAGTGATACACATGGATTTATAAGTCTATTTATGAATATTCCATAACCCCCTTTCTTGTTGTAACTCACATAGACACTTGTCAATCCTCTTCTACTATGCCCTTTTCTTCTTCTCTCTCCCTTGTGCTATATATTGAGCCTTAATTTGGCTAAGTTTGAATCCTCCACCTAGGTATGGTGAATCCCTACCTATTTTTATCCTTTTATAAATGAATATAAACATATTTTTACCTTCTCCATGAATAATATTACTGTGTAATGTTATACTAGTCAATCTTGCTAAGTGATATATTCACTTCATTGGCATGTTGTCTTTGTTAACATTCATATTCAGTTTTGAAAGTCTTTTTACATGTCTCTTGAAGTGTTCAGATAAATTGAATATGAGTTTAGTGATTTTTCTCTTCACTAGTTTCATGTCATGATCTCTTGTCTAGTCCTCCTAGCTCAAGCTTGCTTCAGAAACCTTTATGAGAAATACTAATGTAGAGAGGTAAATTTGGATTAGTGTCATGTGTAGGTTAGGTACTTATTTGAAGTGAAATTATAATTATTTGGTAGTGATTAGTTTAAATTAGTTGCATCACCTTATTTATGTTAGGTTTCTTTCATGTTTTTCTCTTCCTTTTCATTCCAACAAGTTAGTGGTATAGGCGATGAGCTTAAATAGATATATCAAGGGAGAAAGCCCTTCAATCTTGAGGTTTACCCTTAATATAGACAACCCATAGGTCTATGGGTAATCCCATTATTCCACTCAATTATATTAGGTTTTAACTACCTCTTCAAGGGTAAAAAATTGAGTGGCAATAGTTATGATATTGCTCTATATATCTATAATTTTGCACTGTGTGAAAAACATTTGAAACTCGAGAGATAAATTCCAAAAGTAACATCTTTTGCAGGACCCAAATACCAAGGAAAGACTTTTTTGACACTCTAAGATTTAAACTCACAATTACATTTGGTGTTTCAAAACTCTTTTACTTGAGTCATTTTCATTTTTATAAGTTATCAAAAAAATGCCAAGGGGATAAATTTCATGTCATATTTTACTTGGTGATCTAAAAATGAACTTACACTCTAGTTACATACTCATAATATTTTTTATTTTTATGATTGTTGTTGTGTGTTTATTTTTTAAGCGGAGTGTAGCATGTATTCTCTCCTCCTATCCCCTTTAGAGAACTTGGGTGATAAAAAATGCTTCAATTATTACCTTTGTTACTTTATTAAAAAATATATAAAGAAATTCACTAAGTCCCTCCCCAAAATTTGATCGATTTGGGTGATATAAAAATGACCCTAAAGTCCTACTCAATTTATATTTCATGCATCTTGGCTTGTGGGCAGGAGTTCATCACCTCCCCATGGGTTTTATAGGGAAGTGTTGACCCAAAAATTCATCTCCCAACATCACATCAACCCAAATCCATGGTAAGGGTATATAAATTGAGGTTGACTTAATAAGATGCTTATTTGAAGGGTTTAACAAGCTTCATTAGTAAGGGACTACCTTAGAATGTAGGTTTAATTTGAACATCACACTAAAATAAGCAATTGATGGATGTAATGATTGTGAAAAGGATAAGACCTTTTCAAAACAAGTTGGTTAACATGGATGCAAATGATGTTTTGTTCTCTAGTGTTAACCACACATATGGGATCATTTATAACTTATAAAAATTGATACTTTTAGACAACCCCACTTGCTACCGACATACCATCAATGTAGGGTGAGTAGCCTAAAGTTCCATTTCATTGTATGAACTCTTGAGAGAAGAGAGGGCCTAAAATCCCTACTTTTCATGTGTGTTTTTATTTTTGTATTAACAAAATAATCTCTTCTCAAGAGCAAGTATATAGATGTAATTTGACAACACAAAGCCACTTTGTCAATTTTTAGGATTAAGATGATACACTTAGGTGTTTTTTTTTTTGGTTTTCATTTTTAATTGCATTGTCTTGAGTCAAAACTATTTTTTTTTCATACAACATCCAAAATAAGTCATGTTTGCACATCACTCTTTTGTTTAAAGAGGTGTTATGTTGTCCATTTGACACCATACTTTGCCTTGGTCATTTTTCAAACTTGTGTACATGTGTTTAACTTGTTTGAAAGGGGGCATCATTATGCTACTCAATTCATTCCAAAACTTGTGCCTTAGAGTTTTGAAACACACCATTTTTTATACTTTTAGAGCAATATAATGTCATTATGCTACTCACATTATTTTAAAAACTTATTGCCTTGTATCTAATCATAATTTCAAAACCACATGTGCCTTCTTGGTCTATGCCTAGTACCATTATGTCATCCATTTTAGTCTAGATTTTTGTCCATTTAATAAAAATAGCCTTCTCAATCAATTTCCAAATTAGTCTTGATAATTTAAGATTCAAACATTGATTGGTTAATGCCCATGCCTAATGTAATTTTGGCTTAAACATTTGCCTCTCACCTTTGGATTGTGCAACTTAGACTAGTTCCTTGATCAATTTGGGAAGTGGTATATCTTATAGGTGCCTAAAGTCTAATGTATTTTTACAAAGTTCAAGTTTATGTTTGAATCTGAATGCCTAGTTTGAGTCCAAGTGTTTCAAATTTGTTAGATTAATTATCTTGCCTTTTAGACCTAGTTTATGTCAAGTCTAGCTTTTGTTCCTTGTTTCCAAAATACCTAGAAATTACCATTTATCCTAGACCTAGTGTGTTCAAAAGTATAGATTTTGTATCGTGTTTCCAAAAGTCCTAGCATTTTACCTTCTATTTTAGACCTAGTCATTTTAAGTCTAGATTTTATGCCATATTTCAAAATACCTAACAACCTTTTTCATTTTTTGACCTAGATTAAAGTTTTTTGAAACATTTTTTACTGAGTTTAGATTTCAATTTCTATCCATTAACTTGACAATTTATGTAAGACATTTGACATTAGACCATGAGGACATCTTAGATCAAGTTTATTATTGACTGTTTTGGAGAAACAAATCCATTCCTAGACCAAGTTTTACCAATTTTTAACCATTAGTATTTTATACCTTATTTTTAAGAGTTTTTATGACTCTATAACTTATTCATAGAATTTTAGTCACTAATTTAGATATGTCTCATTACACTCATAGTGGAGCCATGTACAATCTAGGTTATGATAATATGGTCACAAATGATAACTTTGTTCAAGATCCCTATGGTGATGATGTAGTTTGTGAGATAGATGTCTATCCTTGTTACAATACTCAATTTGGTGAACAAAGTCAAGATCAATTATCCCATTATTTGGTTAACACACCTCCATATTTAGATCAAGACCAAGAGCAAACTACACAATATCTTACTAGCATACCATCGGTTGTGGAATAAGTTCATTAATAACTGTATTAGATCACTATGCCATCGATATATGATCCTTATTTGTTTGATCATCACTTTATTGAAAATAAAGATGAGGTTTTATTCAGATCCATAGAGGTAGGGGCCAAGTTTATAACATATTTACCCCATAAAAATCTACCTAGTCTAGTTAGAGTGCCTTTAAACATGCCTTATACCTAAACCATTGAACATGCCTCTACTAGCTATCCTCAAGCACTCATGCCAATGTCATATCAAGACCCAAATATGCTTATAAAAGGAAAGGGCCTCATGGAGGACCACTTTATACAAATTCAACAATAATATCAAACTTATTTGAATCAAACACATAAATTTAATGACATGGCCATGTCAAATGTTCCACTCATAGAGCTATCTATTTCAATAGGATTATTAATTGAGTTGATAAGTCAAAATAATTTAGGTATACACCCATTTACATATATCAATTCAGTTGGTGACATGTAAAATGTCTCATATATTAAAGAGGTGACTATGGATTCTATGTAGAATAATGTGCCAAACTCGATGGATAACAGACAAGTGTCTTCCAATCCAAGCTAAAGTGGTTTAAATGCACCAAAAAATAGTCCATAAAAACAAGTGATTTTAGTTAATACCATGATTGGTTTCTTAATATCAGGGGCTAATAACTCCTACATCCCAACCACAATAATTTACTTTCAATCCTCAACTAGCTACTTTGTTAAGCACGTAACCAAAGGGATTATGTAATCAAGTTTTGACTAGTGATTTGCCTCAATAACATGTGATGAATGTTATCCCTCCTCAACAGGTGATGACTAACATTACATAACAACATGCATAATTTAATCTACCACCACAAAAGAAGTAGAACACTATGCTTCCTCAATAGGGGGTAACAAATGTTCCACCTTGATAGGTAGTGACAAAAGTACCTCTATAATCACATACTAATGTACCTTTACAATTGTAAACATTATCTAATCAACAAGGTGTGTCCATTGGTTAAATACAAATGTTAAAAACCCAATAAGAATATAGTTCACAATAGGTGTTTATGCAATAATTAGGTAACACTATCTAATAAGTCCTAATTAGGTAGCAATTACTTTTTAATCAACACACACCATAGATCCAAAGATAGGGCCTTGGTCCATAACAAATTCCCCTTATTCAGCTAGGTTTGACCTAATGCCATATCCTTCCATCTCAACCCCAATTCCATGAAAACCAAGTCTATATACTAAATTCAACTAGAATATAGCACAATAATGCATGCAATTTAAAAATCCACTTCCCAATCTGTGGATGCATATTCCAAGTTAGTTCACTCATCAAACCAACATTATAGAACAAACCATACCTTTTGTTGACCAAATTGGGACCCCTATAGGTAAAAAATTGAATTTAGATGTTTTAAGGGTCTAATATTTTTTATGGGGTATGTTATAGTCCATTTGATGTAATTTGATGCCTTTTTAGCCTTATTCTTGGTCTAATTAGTTTTTATGTTATTTTGAGTCACTTAATATGCATTTATGAGTCATAAATGAAATTGGAATGGTTTTTAAGGTGTACAAGTGTATTAATTTCATTTAAAATATCTAGGAAGTTATATTTCCTATCAGGAATGTCATTCCCATCTAAATCTTGTAGGTTATCTAACTAAAAATCAAGAAACCAACTAAAAAGGAGTTTGGCACTTGTACAACCAATGAGGGAAGGTGACACATGAGAGAAGGTCATGTAATTCCTCTTAATATTTATCATACTCATCTTAGTGCCTTACATGATTTGTAAGTGCTAAAATGGGCCTAAAGCCATTCCACTCCCTTCTCACACTTCTAGACACACAAAAATAGTCAGCAGGTTTATGCTTGGTATAGATAGTTGGAGAACTTCTAGGTCAAAATCCTTAGGGAGGTGATATTAAACTTAGAGAGATAAATTTACATAAAAATATTTATAATATTTGTTAATTATTATTTATGAATTGTCTCTAACAAGTTGATTATGTTTTTTTGCTCACTATTTCCTGCATCTTATAGGTTTTGCTCTAATTTGAAGAAGTCCATACAATCTAGATGGTGATGTTGAATCAAAATTATGTTGTATATATATTTAAATTATCTTAATTATTATTTTCATGTTTCATGGTGTTTTGATAGGCAAGTCATCTCATGTTGCAGGAAGGTGTCACCATGTGAGGTCTCAATCAAAATTTTCCACTTACAGAAGGTTGAATTATCTACAAGGGATTTCATGTGAATATGATATGGTGTTTTCCATGTTTAATTACATAATGGATACATACCTTCTATGTTTGGTCTCATAACTCCATGTTTTGATCAAACATTCAGTCCATTATCATACTCAATCAGCTCTTACCCAATTTCACTTGTAGCCATGTTAAATCACATGTGTAGAACCTATTTAGTATGTTTATAGAGGTGTATTGGAGGTCTAAATATGTTTAAATATATTTATAATTAGGAACATTGAGTAATAAAATTCACTTAGCATAATAAGGGACTGTACTAGTACCTTAGTCACACACATAACCATATAACAGAGATATACACCTACAAGTGCATTTTAGAGGATGCCATGTTGAAACAGAATCATTAGAACTTGTTTTAGACCCTTTAAAGTGTCAAGAATACATTTGGATATTTTTAGATAGACATGGAACCCATTAATGGTCAAACGTATACACATTATCCATCCTCATACTCACTACCTACACATGAAAATGACTATACTCAGAGGTTGAAAACATGGTCATATGGAAGTATAGCATACTTGGAGGCTTCCATAACATTGGAAAGGGATATTAGTTCCTTTAAATTCATGAGAAAAGTATTAAATAGTCTCAAGAGGAGTGAGGAACCATTCAAAGATCCACTGCCTATACATGATAATAACCACCTAGAGGTGTTGCTAGCAGAGGGTTGAGGTGTTATATGGAGAATTGGAAAAAGTGATGGAACTCTTTTTGAAGTCCTAGTGTGAATTAAATATCATGTTATACCTATTTGAAGTATCAAATTGGAAAGTAGAGGTGTAAACTGCCTTTGAGGATAGGATGACTGAGTTTAAGAATCTAATCCCTAAGGTGAAAACAAAGGTTCAGACCATTTTGTGGATATCTTATAAAAAGGTTGTCAATATTTTTGAAGATTCTAAATGTGTTTGTGTTGTATCCCATACATAGGACAATATATATTCAAAGGATGAGGGGTAGGATATTAGTGGGATTTGGTTGTTGAAGGACCCAAAATTACACTTTTATGTACTAAATTCCTTCATCAAGATTTGGATAACTAAGTGACCTTGTATTCCTATGTGATAGTGTATAAGAATGCATTCATGATAAGTTGTCTTAAATGTTAAGAAGGAGCCTGATGATGTTCAAAGGGTTATCCAAAAAATTCAAGATGTAGGTTTTGAGCCCACAATACTACCTATATGTCTCTTTACATCACAAAATTTATACCTATATGATGGCTATAGGGTTACCATGAAGAATGGGATACATAGCCTTGATAACAGACCTCACTCTAAACAAGAAGAACAATTGTAGATATATCATGGTTTTTAGAGCTTAAAGAGGGGCATAAAGCATGTAAATAAGGAATAAATCATATAATTACACCTACAAGTGTACCTATTTCTAAAACTATACATCTACAATTGACTGTAGACATTTACAATTTATGACCAAGGACTTAAGTAGGGAAACACTCACATTATTATATGTAATATGATTCTACATAGCTACAAAATATCATCAAAAGGAGGTGAAATACTATGTTTTAAGTCCTATACTCACCTATAGGTTTCTCTTTCCGAAGAAGTTGACCTACAGTTGACTGTCAACCTTCACTTCTTCCATGACAAGGAGTCAATCATGGTGATATCAACATTACCCAATGGAAGATGATTTAAAATGACTCAAAATAACACTAGGTGGGTCTTTTAACATTTTATTTGGCTTAAAACATGCAAAACAACCTACATGTACCCCTCCAAAGCAAGAAATATAGTCATGAAATGCACACAATGTTGTGAGCTCAAGGTGCATGTAAATGTTACATGGAGAGTTAAAATTATAATTAGAGATGGGAACACATCCATAATTATTATATTAGTCTCTATTGTATCTTTATAAAGGAAACCAATAATAGATAATGGAATCTAATGATGCATCACACAATGTACATCCTAAACCCTATACAGTCTACCTTTCAAGGGGATTGTTTTAGAATTTGAAAAAGTTAGAAGGTAAAATCACCTAATAAAGGGATAAAATTTCATATAAAGAATATTTGAAACTTGTATGAGGTCATCCAAATTTCATTTTGTATGATGAAATAGGGTAATTACCCTCTATTTTATCTAAGACAAAAGGCACTTCCCTTTATGCAAAAACTAGTAGGTTTTGGAAAATAGGGATAAAAGGATGAATTAGGAGATAAAGGAACATTTTTAGTAGGTTTGATAATTTTTAAAACACCCATGAAAACATGAGAAACCAATCACATAAGGATTAAACTCAATAGGGTGTCTTAGGCCCTCAAAGTTACAAATAGGCCTATTAGACAGGGTTTAGGCCTAGTGCCCAAATGGGAAGTCACTTACACTTATAGCCTTATATATGCATTATAAACTATTTTATTATGTTAATAGGGTAATTTTAGATGTGTGAAATCCTCAAATTTTTAGATAAATCCTAATGAATCCATATTTTGGCTCAAAGGCAACCTTAGGCCTATGTAAATGGAAAGAAGGGCTCAAGTAAGTAACTTTAGATGCTCACATATTCTTGGCAGTTTTGCATGGAATTATAAGGAATTTAGGGAAGTTTAAACTGATATTTAATTTTTTGTTTGTGGTTTTTTTTTTAATTTCCAACATCCTATCTTTATGAACAAAGCTTAAGGGCTTAAAAGACCTAAAACCCTTACAAACCCTTGGATAAGGACCTAATGAAGAAATTGAAGATGGATAGCTATAAAAATTGGATGTAATGACCATTAAATTATGTGGAGGTTTCATATGACTCTCCAAAAACCCTTTCCATCCAATTGAGACATTCCCTATCTATACAAATAGGATATAAAGTTGCGTTCTTTGACTATTTTATCTATTATGTAGGTTATAAGATGTTTTAAGAGATGAAATCAACTTTTAAAGGAATATTGTGACTTAATATAATTCCCCATATCCATTTAATTATTTATTAAAACTCTTAAGTATTCCTACTAGTTACTTCATCTTAGCCAATCGGAACTAGCATAATGAACATGAGGGTGAGAAGTGTGAGAACTTCAAGTGTAAGCCTATTTAAGATGTAAGTAAGAAATATAAGGTAATGGAGGGTCTTAAAAAGTTTAATACACCCCATTTTATGTATTTTCATGGGAAATTTAAGCCAAATTTGAGGCCAAGTGTGCAAGGTGTGTGAAAGAGGAGTTTCTTTGACTGCAGGTAGTGATGGCTCACTTTCAGAGGAGTCCAAGTGATTAAGAAGGAAACCAATACATGGATAAGAATGTATGAAATTATTCCATATTATTAAAATCATTATACCTATCCCTAGTTATTTTTGGGATGTTCCAATAGGGGTGAATGATGAAGACAATTTTCTAAGCCAATAAAGGGAATTTCATGCCACATTTCAAGAGTTTCATGCCTTGGATTGACACTTGTGATTTATTAATTTTAATGATCAGCTTCACATTCCCTTCTCATGCACATGTAACTAATTTTATTAGCTTGACACTTGTCCCTATGACCTTTGGACTTCTTTCTTCTCTTTTCTCTCAAATTCTCTAAGAACTAGCCATTTTGGCCTTTGTAAAATGTGCTCCACCTGAGTATGGTGAATCCATATTCATTTACATACCATGTATTAATAAATATTACTAATTTTACCTCTTCTATGATTGTTCATATTATTTTCAATTGAATTATTGATCTTGCTTAGTGATGACTATTATTTCCTTAACATTATTGTCTCATTCTTTCACCTATTTATAGCTTAAAAGCTTCTTCTTGTAGGTCATGTGAAGTTTTATATGAAGTGTCAATGTTGAGTGAGTTATTATATTAAAATAGTGCCATTATAGGCCTCTTGTCTAATCCTTCTAGCCTAAATACTCATCACAACCTCATAATGAAATACTGATGTGAGAAGTGTTAGGAACCCCTCCAAGGAAGTACAATTGATTACTTTTCTTATAAGCAATTAAACATGGAATTATACCAGAATGATTAAGTAACTAGAAACTTGAAACAACAAAGAATTTGAGAGACAATACACAATCTTGTATTAAATACTCTTAGAAGAAAATACAATAAGGAAGATGCCACTTCTTCCTCCACCTCAAAGGCTTGCCACACCTCAAGACCTTCTTCCCTCTCTCTCTTGCTCAACCACAACCAACTCAACAACCTAAGTTGTTATCCCCTCCTTAAATGCTTTAGCTGATCTCCTTGACCTTACTTACTTGTAGATCTCCTTAACCTTGCTTCCTTGCTTCAATGCTTTACTTGCCTGCTTAATTTACAATACATGCCTCATGGGTCTTTAAATAGGATCCCATGCATACAAAAATAGATCTCTAATTACAATAATTAGACATGCAGCTCGAGACTATAATTAGCCCTTTAACATGCAAACACTCACTTCACTTAACTGACTGTTTGTCAACAGTAGTTCTGAAACCGCCACAGGTGATCAACGTCGGTCCCTGTCTATCTGGTGCTGACCGATGTCAGCTGACTCCCTACCGATGTCGGTTGCCTTCTGCACTGTATGTGACCGACGTCAGTCATACTACTGACGCCGGTACTTCTAGAACTTTAGCAACCTCTCCATGTCTACAATAGTTGAAGCTTTTAGCTCTACACCCTAACAATCTCCCACTTGAAGATAAATAGCTGCAATTGTACCTGTACCTATACACCATCTACTTTGTTCCCTTAGCTCTGTATCCCTCTTCAAAATCACTCTTGAAGACCAACCACCACAAAACCTATGATGTTATACCTGTCACTTATGCCAAAAGAATTTTGCTACTCCCAAATTCTTCATGACATACCTCTAAACTAACTTTACCCTTAGCTCAGAAACTCCATGTATATGAAACCTTGCAACAAGCAACAAAATATAGTAATAGGGTAATGTAGCTAATATTATCCAACCTGGTAAAGAAAAATACAATGGTCAAACCTCCATTGTCCTGCAGCCTACTCAAGACTATATGCCATAGCCTTTTGTCTCATGTGTCCATCCACTCTCTTCTCTAACTTGGGAATCCATCCCTCATCCAGTGATTTCTTCTAGCTGACAACTCTACCAACAAATACATGTTTGGTTCTTCTCCAAGGACTCACTCCTCATCCACGCCAAGCTCCCACTATTTCTAGATTCTACCTGCATTGCCTCTTCACATCTTCCTAGTTCTTGACCATCAGTAAGCAATATAAAGAAGGTGAACAATGAATATGAGGTTCACTTACCCTTTCTGACCTCCATATGGGTGTTTGAGACTCCTTGATAGCTTGCTGTCTACCCAACATCCATTTTAGTGACCGATCTCAGCCATCTCCCAGTCTGCAACCGACCAATGTCGATTCCCTGCACTGACCCTAACTACCGACGTCATTTCCCTAGCTGATTCCAGTGTCCCCTCTATCGATGTCAGTTCCTACCTAACTGATGTTAGACTTCTCTACTTGACTCTACCGACCTTGCTGGTCTACACATGACCGATGTTGGTATCTGCCTGACCGACGTCAGTTCTAAGTGATTGACATCGGTGTCTATGTGTTCTTATAAGTGATGAATTCTTTATCTGCAAGCTCATCTTAGATCAAACCCCTATCCATACTACCCTAATCAAAATTATTTAGCCCCTGTGACTGATCTCTATCCTTCATCTCCTCCATAAACACTAAGGCTTCCCTGTTCCTGTCAAAAGCATCAAATTTCCTTTTCTTGTAATGAACTCTATCTATGCCTTCCAAATCTAAACTCATACCTTTTGAATCAAGAACATCCATTCCCTTCTTATTCATGTGACCAAGCCTATTAAGCCACATCTTTGAATCTACAACTGAAGTAGATAAACCAGAAGTAGAACCAGTAATACAAGTAGATAGATAAAGAGTACCTACTTTCTTACCTCTTGCTAAAACAAGTGCACCCTAGGTAACCTTCCAAGAATCTGCTGTGAGGGTTACTGTGCATCCCTCATCACCCAACCTTCCTACAAAAACCAAACTCTACTTTAGAACTGGGACATGCATAACCTCCTTCAACACCCATGTGTTGTCCATCTACAATTTTAACTGCACTTTCCCTTTGCCAACTATTTGACAAGGCATAACATCCCCTAAATAAAGCACTCCAAAGTCTCCCTGGACATACTCATGGAACAAATCTCTATTTGGGGATGCATGAAAAGGAAAACCAGAATCTAAAACCCATGATTCTATTTAACTATCCAAAGAAAGTATGAGAGCATCTTGCACCACAATACCTACATCCTTTGCTTCTTCATTACCTTCATATTGATTTTCTTTATCCCTTAACCAACACTCTTTCTTTGTGTGTCCTCTCTTTCCACAAAACCAGCAGGTGACACCTCTAGATTCGAATCTCCTTCCCACCTTCAACCTTGATTTCCCTTGCTCGACCTTCTCTCTTTGCCTTCCCCTACTTTCTGCACTTAGAGCATTCCCTGATGATTCACCTGTGCTTCTCCTACGTATTTCTTCATTCAAGATCACACTCACAACATCATCAACTTTTAAGATTTTAGAAGCAGATGCATAATTATTTACTGCCATAACCAAACTATCCCAACTTTTAGGTAAAGAGCATAAAATTAAAAGAGCCTTTACTTCATCATCAAAAACAATATTGACTGAAGCTAACTGGTTTACCAAACCATGGAAATCACTAAGATGAGTATGTACCAATCCACCTTCCTGCATTTGCAAAGTAAATAACTGCTTCATAAGAAATACCTTATTTGAAGCCGAGGGATTTTCATATAAATTTTCCAAAGATTTTATCAACTCTTCTGTTGTCTTGCACTGTGATAAGTTAGAAATCACAGATGATGCAAGGCTCAACCTTATGGATCCTAGAGCCTTCCGATCAAAAACACTCCATTCTTCATCCTTCATATCTGTGGGCTTGCATGCAACCCCACCCAATGGTAAGTACAAATCCTTCTAATATAGATAATCCTCTATCTACATCCTCCAATGTTGATAATTCTTGCCGTTAAACTTCTCCATTCATAGCTTACTTTCTTCTACCATTTCTAAACTCCCACTTAATCAGAAACCCCTGTGAGTAACCTGTAATCAAACAATAACCTGCTCCCTGCAATCGTAGCTCTGATACCAACTGTTAGGAACCCCTCCAAGGAAGCACAATTCATTACTTTTCTTATAAGCAATTAAACATGAAATTATACCAGAATGATTAAGTAACTAGAAACTTGAAACAACAAAGAATTTGAGAGACAATACACAATCTTGTATTAAATACTCTTAGAAGAAAATACAATAAGGAAGATGCCACTTCTTCCTCCACCTCAAAGGCTTGCCACACCTCAAGACCTTCTTCCCTCTCTCTCTTGCTCAACCACAACCAACTCAACAACCTGAGTTGTTATCCCCTCCTTGAATGCTTTAGCTGATCTCCTTGACCTTGCTTCCTTGCTTCGATGCTTTACTTGCCTACTTAATTTACAATACATGCCTCATGGGTCTTTAAATAGGATCCCATGCATACAAAAATAGATCTCTAATTACAATAATTAGACACGTAGCTTGAGACTATAATTAGCCCTTTAACATGCAAACACTTGCTTCACTTAACTGACTGTTCATCAACAACAGTTCTAGAACTGCCACAGGCGATCGATGTCGGTCCCTGTCTGTCTGGTGCTGACCAATGTTGGCCAACTCCCTGCCAATGCCAGTTGACTTCTGTACTATATGTGACTGATGTTGGTCATACTGTCGATGCTGGTACTTCTGGAACTTCAACAACCTCTCCATGTCTGCAATAGTTGAAGCTTTTAGCTCCACACCCTAACAACAAGATTCAAATTAGAGAAGTGTATGCCTAGTTATCAGCTAGTTTGGTGTATCACCACCTTTAGAATATTTTAATTTTAATTTTCTCTCCCTTTTCATTGAAATCATAGGTGTAGTAGTGATACAAAAATGGTACCTCGAGAGAGCTAGCCCTATCTAGAGATTCACCTCATTCTTAGGCTACCCATAGCCTAAAGGTGTTTTAATTGTGCCACTTGGATGAGGAGAGTTGAGACATCTCCGCAAAGGGTGTAAATCCAAGTGATAACACCTTCATTATACATTGGTCAAGGTAATCCACCTTTAACCACCCAACTACCACTTCAGCCTAATGTTCCATCTAGTTTCTTGGCCTAAGAACTACAATAAATGATGTGATTACCAGTATTCAAGCAAGGATGTATACTAATAAATTAAAGTTATATGATGTGTGTTAATACCCATTTAACATGTATTATATTTAAATACTATTTCCTCTAGGTTATGAACCACTAAAATTTGATAAATACAAGGGTAAAGGAGACCCTAAGGCCCATTTGATAGAATTCTTTGTTGCTTGCCAACCAGTGGATTATAGTGACATTTAATTAATCCTTTTGTTTAATCAAAGTCTTACAAGATAGGATTTGGATTGGTTCCTCAAATTGATAAATAATTCTTTATCTAATTTTGATGACCTCTTAGACAAATTTGTGCAATGTTTTTCCAATAATATTGAGCATGATATTTCATAGTAGATTTGACTCAGGACTAGAAAAAGGTCAGTGAAATCTATGAAATCTATCTATGGTCATGGAGATCACTTTTTATTCACTTCACCCATAACTTACTAGACAAATAATTAGACATTATGTTTACTAAAAAATTACACAATGAGATATCCTATCATCTAGAGATTCAATGTGCACATACCTTTAAATATATCATTGATAATGGTTTAAAAATTAAAAAATACCCTATTAATAAATAAATTATCAAGTTAGCCTCATTAAACCAAAACCAAGGAATAAGCCCAAATCATAACCCCAACCAAGTCCTCACACAAATGTCAGCACCATCCCAAGCCAACAACTATGAGAAATATAAGCAATACAACTATAATAATAATGTTGTTATAAATGGAATAATTGCGTCACACCACACCCAAATAGTACAAACACCATCTACTCAACCTACACTATAAATGTAGATTACTCCTCATCAACAACATATTCAACATGTATAGCCTTGGCAGCAACCTAGACTAGCTCTACAAATGCATCAACCACCACCTTTGAAAACCCCTCCTCCAAGAAGAAAACCCACTCATATAGTCTTCGATGACCTTAGTGAACTATCAAAATAGTGTTTCACAAGTCGGATGTAGCTAAAATGATTAGTTATCCAATTATAAATCACTATCTTTAGAGTATTATGTATCCAAACTGGTACAAAAATAATGAGTTCTATGAAAACCATCATGTTCAGGGGCATGATCTATGTCATTGTGTACAAATAAAAAATCTCATTGAAAATATGTTGGAAAATGGGGAGATTACATTGGATAATAGAGCATCCACATCCAATCAAAATTTTGGTATCTTCCAAAAACCTTTTCCATAACATAACAATCACAATCAACAACAACAATAATGAAGGCTAGAACAATAATAATAGTATCAACAATAGCCATGACAACAACAAAAATAACCATATAAATAGAAAAAACAAATAAAATGGAAAAAACAAGGCCAAAATGATTCTAATAACTAACAGACTTACCATCTAGTTACACATGACTACACCAAAGTTGTAGGTCATATTTTAGGAGGTCACATTTCAACCATCACAATTAATCCTAGACCAAGTGATAATAAACCAAGGCCATTTCCAAATAATTCCAATCAACTTACCTATGCCATTAATCATTCCTTAACCTGGGACCACAGTCAAGTGCAATAATAACCAAGGATTAATATTTCAAGACCCTATACTGATAACTCATCATTGACCCATGACCACAACTAAATACATTGATAATCAAGAATTATCCTATCTAGTCCATTTCTATCATCATCAAGTTACAATGGTCTTATATCTAATCCTGATTATGAAATCATAACTTGATGATCTAAGGTTACCATTATAGGCCCACAACCTCCTACCAATGAACAAATCCAACCCACTACAATGGATAGAAACAAGACATATACCAATATTAAATAAAATTTATATGACATTATGGAATAAATTCTAAAGATGCCTACACAAATCTCCATTTTGGATTTGTTGCATACATCTACTATTCAAAATAAAATTCTAATAGAGATCTTAGGCCAATCCAATTTCCCAATGACATAACCTCAAATAAATTCCAAGCTTTGGTTGGACATCTATCCCTAGGCCAAAAATTGACCTTCAACCAAAATGATATATCATACCTTGTCCCTCTCCATAAAAATCCCCTATACATTGAAGATGTCATAACATGACACAAAGTCAAACATGTCCTCGTAGACAATGGATTAGGCCCAAATATTATGTTTCTAAAGCTCATCAATCATGTCAAATACACAATAACTGATCTACATCCAAAAACAATTACTATCAAGGCCTATGATAATGAATAAGGATACTCACAAGGTGCCATAAGCTTGTCAGTTATTGTTGGGACCTTAACCTATGATACACTTTTCCATGTGTTAGACCTCAACCTATCTTATAATTTTCTCTTGGGTATACCTTTGATACATGAAATTCATGTAATCACTTCAACATTGCATCAGTGTCTCAAGTTATCTCACTTATGCATGGAGGTCACCATCAATGGAGATTTGCATCCCTATAAAAATTGTAAGCATTTGGAGGTTGAGTACAAAAGTTACAACTACCACTTTAGCCTAGATATAGTTCCCAAAAAGGACTGAGAAAAAACACTTTTTTGAATTTTTAGAGGCCAATTATATAGACCTAGACAGTCTTGACTCATCTTTCACCAAACATTTCAAGATGATAACTAGATTCTGACTGGATATCAGATTGATTTCTGCTAAACATTACAAATTAAGCCTAAGAATCATTAAACATCCCAATTTCATTCACACACCATTCATCAGTTCTCAAATTTTTATTAAGGCATCCCTATTTGAGGTATTATACTATATGAAAAAATAACCTCTCATGGATTCATCTCCAATCACCTTGTGACCTAACAATTGACAATTTGGCTTATGGACCAATTAAACGAAGCACTTGAATAATTATTTAAAGAGTTAATATGTTAATCAATATGAATTAACTAATTAAATCAAATTAAATTCTTATTTAAATTATCCATTTACAATTAATGAATATCTAAAAATTGAAATTCTAAAATTCAAAATATCAAGCTTCTTCATCATTACCTTTATGAGTTGTCAAGCTCTCAAAAATATCTTAAAATATATAATTTGAGAACCATGATTATTAATTGAGAATCATAATTACATGACAAATTTTAACAAAAATGGAGTTAGCCTCAACTCACCGAGGGTTAGTTTGAACTCATTCCATGTTTAAATTCAACCTTAACTCACCTTGGGTGAGAGTTAACTTTTAAGGCTATAAATATAAGGCCTTACCTATTGATCTATAAGTTATTTTTGTGTAATGTTATTATTCCCAAATATCTTAAAATATATCATAATCCAAAGTTATAATGTTCATTTTTTGAGGGACAAGCCTTTCAAATAGTTTTATCATACCATATTCAAAAGCTAACATAACAAAGTCAAAGTGTTAAGGAAAGGTGGATCAAAGAGAGATTCATTGATAAAGATTTATTGATGCACAAAGATGAGTAAGCCACTTCAACAAGCCATTTTAGAGATACAAGGAAGGTGAAAGGATGCTTTATTTTGTTTTCTAGTTTTTTTTTAATGTATGCTTGTTATTTATGCTCACCCTAGTGTCTTGGCTAGAGGTGTTAAATGTTTAGTGTAGAGTAAGACTATGGGATGTGTTAGTCTATGTGTTAGTTAAGAAAACATATAAAAAAAAGTATATAGATCTAAAATATCAAGATTAATCCCTCATGGGGATTTTATAGTGAATTCTAAGAGTTATTTAAGAAAGGAATACTACCAAACCTTCCAAATAACATCCCTCCTTCCAAGGGCAGCCAAAAAGTGTGTTTTTTTCCTAGATTTGGTGCTCTAAGTCTATGTTAATGAAGAGTAGCATGCTCTTCCATGATTTCATAGTGCACTAATATTTTAGGCTCACAAGATTGGTCAATTTATGCAAATAGGTGAAGCTTTATGAAGATAATTTTGCATAATAACATTACACAATTTAAGATTAAAAATGGTGGTCTTGGCTCACTTATTTATAGCTTTTTGAAAATGTTTAGGATCAACCATGCTGTCTATATTGAGATAAATATGTGTGGCCATGGATCAATTCAATTTTGGAGGGACAATGCATAAACATGCCCATTAATATTTGGATTAATGGGGCATTGATGAGGCATGGGAGAGCTTAATCTTGATATTTGTTCCATTAATGGCCTATGGATGCCACCCCATTGATGATGTCATGGGATGATGAAGATTTGAACAATGAATTTCCAATAAATAGATTTTCAATAACTTTCATGGAATTTTCACTTAGGCTCTTTATTTGATTTAATTTGCTTAATTGACTTTGATTAATTTTTTGTAATTCTTTATAAATCTATTACACACTTAATCAACCTAGTTGTAAAAATCATTTTACTAAGTCATAATTTGACTAAATTATAATCAAAAGAAGGTGTTAGTTGCATAGAGAACAATACCCCAGTTAGGGAATTATGGATGTGAAATAACACATGCACATAACATGTGCTACCAAATTAGAAGCATTTAGTGGTCCAAGATGTTATTTTACATGGTCATAATTTGACTCTAAGTGATTTAAGAAAATATAATAATCACATAAAATGCATTTCCCCCTTCAGGGATATATTAGCCTAAATCGACACCTATATGTGACAAATTATAATGATTTAGCACATTTTTATGATTTTGGCATAGATTATGCATTATCATATGATATTTCTTAGATTGAAAATTATAGAAAAATAGTGATAATAATTAAATGTCTACATTTTACCCCTGATTGAGAAGGCATAATGAGACATTTGGTCAAAGCATCATCTTCTCAAAGAATGAAAAGGTCATTATAATCATAAGAAATAAATTTCATTCCCACTTTCCATTTTAAATTTTGCATGAGTTACAAAGAAATGGATTTATGAAATGCCCTAAACATTGTTTGGGTGGACCATGATTCCCCTTCAAGGAGAAGATATAAACATTGAAAATATTTGATAGGTGACCCTCAATCAGAAGAAATAATAATCGTGTTAATTTCAGCAAAAGAGGCTGAAAATGGAGCAATTAGAAAAAAGTGGGATGAAAAATAGATAAGAGGGGCTAAAATAGTAGCCCCAAAAAGATAAAATGAGGCAAATATAGGCCAAGGAGTTAAATAATTTTTAAAAAATTACTATATTTTTATCCTTGGGGGTAAAAAAAGTTCATTTTCACCCCTAGATATAGTAATTTATGAGCTTTGAGATTTATGTGTGAGAGAGTTGAGAACAATGGCCAACATCTTGCACCACCATCACCTTAAAGATCATGTGAGAGAGTAATAGAGACCACTAGGGAGTATAACATAGATAGGTTCCTTTTTACATATTTAATTTGGTCATTTATTACATTTATTGCATGTAAGAAGTAGGTGGTTGGGTGATCTCACTATTTTCCCAAATTGGAAAATGATGAGTTCACCCATGAAAATAGTGGGGTCATCACGATATCATTGATCTCACCAACCTTTTAGTGGGATCATGGATTGAAAAAATGAGGTTGCCAAGAAATGGAAAATTCACATTTTTTGGTAGGAATCACCTTGTTAAATAATAATTTTGTAAATATTAGCAAGATCACCCTATTAATTAGTGAGAATAACCTACTAAATGACGAGTTCATGATTTTCAATAGGATCAACTTGTAGAGTAGTGATAAAATCCTACTAAATAGTATGATCAACAAAATAATGATGATAATACCAAAAGAAAATATAATAGGGACCATAAGAGATTAATCTAGGCCTAAAACTAGAAGAAAAGAGATAGAGACTCATAGTAGATTAGTCTAGGCCTCAAAATTAGAATAATTCAATGAATGATAGTAAATATAATTGACCTGATGCCTTATGTTTGATTTACAAGAGTGAGTTGGGGTCATCACATCATAGGAGCAACACTCCTGAGTATTGTAGTGATAAGGGATTATGAGAAACAAGCTCATGGGCATCTTAGTAGTAGTAAACCTGTATCACCTAACATGATTTATAGTGATCCACATAAATAGAGCTTACTTATCATCATTTTTAGAGAGGTGGCATTAAGATACCTCTTTTTTCATCTATAGACTAGGGAAGACATGATGACATTAGAGTATGTACACCATATTCTACAGGTCCTGATGTAAGGACCCAATATTACATGGATGGTGGCAGGATGAAAGTCCATGTTAGATAACCTACTTAGATTAGTAGACTAGGAGATTGTTGAATGGATATATAGATGTGGATGCTCTAGAGGATTTGTCTTAGTCCCTAGAGGGTGGAGTAGAATAGGGTACAATTCCCCCAAGGTGGTAGTATTGATAGCTCTTGTTAATGTCCTTCTATTGCATGACAAAATTGGCTGGTTCTTTATATTGGGTTTGATTGCCATCATGCAGGAGATGTTTGATGAATTTACATGGTTTGCTTAGGGACTTTTGATTATTTTTCAAATCTATAGGGAATTTCACATGATTTCATATCAAAGAGGTTAAAACATAGGCCATAACACATTACTGTAGGTATAGTCCTAAGAGCACATAGTCATTGCATAGATAGTGAGGTTGAGATATCAAAGGGGACTAGAGGATCTTATGGCTTGGTGATGGTAACCTAAAAGAGCAAGCATGCAAGGACATTTAGGGGACATTTTGTATTATAGGTGAGCCATTAACAAGATGGAAGATGGAGATTTTATTTTTCACCTCTACTTAGGGGCATAGTAGCTATGGGTAGAGGATTTTTTTGTGATTAGGTACATGATCACACCATGTTACACCATGTTATATGTGGAAGAGATTTATAGGTTAGATTGAGCCCAAAAATATTTCAACATGTAGTAGGACATCCTAGATGGTGCTCACTATTTTTCACACATGACCAAGGAGATCAAGGAGTGGGGGCCACCAGTGCCAAGGGTAGAGGTGGTCATTGACTATGGGTAGAGGTAGAGATTACATCAGTATTGGAAGCAAAATGATTGATATGGGGGTGAATCAATCTTCAAAACTGATTCAAGCAACACTTTGGGTGACCACTCGAGTGACAAAAATGATCCGAGAAACAATTTGGGTGACCATTCAGGTGACAGTTAATTCTTCAAATTTTGTATTATTTTCATTCTTATAAGTCACATTATCGGTGACAGTTATTTCCTTGAGCCATTATGTCCTTGAGCACTGTATTGTTTTAATTCTATTATTTCTCTCAAGCCACTCATTCTTAAATGGTCACCATTAATTCCTCAAGCCACTCAATTCTCGATGTTTTCAAAATATGTATAAATGCATTACAACCTGAAAAGGGAAGGTAGATATCTCTTCCCAGAGATAAACCTATATTTGTATTGTGATCTTTTAAGTAATACGATGTCTCTTCTTAGAGAATTCATTATTATTATGTTATTTCTATGCTTTTGAAATATTTGTCAACCAGAACTTCTAAGTTTTGGATCAGTGGTATCAAAGCTATGTCTCAAGGTCAAGACCCACAGAAGATGGTGGGCATGATCCACATCCCTTATCAGGGATAACATCTCTCCTCAAGTACCGATCAATGCACACCACGTGTCTGACTAGGAATCACCTTGGTTGCTTCAATGGCTAGCCTATATGGAGATCTAGAAGAGGACCCAGATCACTCCAGAGCTTTTGGCATGATGGCTAGTCCTTCTATTGGTATCAGAACTCAACTATATTTTAGTCATGTATGGCTCCATTTTGGTCTCCCTAAGTCCATTGTCTCAAATCAAGATAGCAGAGCATCTTCTAGTCCACTCTATGAAAGATGATGGATACTAAGCTGATGAAGTCCACAACCTTCCATCCATAGACTGATGGTTAGATCGAGGTCATAAACCACTTGATTGTTCACATGATTCAGATGTATCACTCCAAACATCCATGCACATGGGATGAGGGACTTCCTTTCATACAACATGGATACAATCAGATGCTACATAGCTTGACCAAGCACAGTCCATTCCAAGTTTGTTTTGGGTTCCAACCCATGGCACCAATTGATATAGCTATTCCATTTTCCACTATGGAATACACACCTCATGGAATATTTGAGGCAGCAAAAGTGACAAAATTTATTGAACAAATACAACATATCCAACAACAAGTTCATGAAATCCTAGAGAAGATGAATCAAAAGTATAAGCTACGCCATGACAAACATAGGATTGCACACCATTTTGCTATGGGTGACAAGGTTTAGTTACGGCTTCAAAAGGAATGGCTTACAGGCCCACACAGAAAGATTTAGCCTCTGTGATATGGTCCATACACCATCACCAAAAAAGTTGCAAAAAATGCTTTTGAGTTGAACCTACCAACCTACCTTGGCCTGCACCCAATATTCAATGTGGAGCTCCTCAAACCATATCACCCACCTCTATTGGGCACTTCAATTATGGGAGAACAACTAGACATTGATGAGCTTGATCCACAGAGTTTTGCTCTAGTAGAAGAGGATCAAATTGTGGATACTTGGATGAAGACAACAAGAGGATGCTTTATTCTACTATATCAAGTGGTCAGAAGAGGCCAGCTTAGCCACCAAGGTGAGTGGCTCATAGAGAATCAAATCAAGACACAACTATCCCACTTGACAGGGAATATTAACGTAATGGGGACCATTACTTTTCAAGGAGGGAGGAATGATCTGGGAAACACTTTGGTGGACCACTTAGGTGATAGAAATGATCTGAGAAACAATTTGGGTGACCATTCGGGTGACAATTAATTCCTCAAATTTTGTATTGTTTTCATTCTTGGAAGTCACATTGTCAGTGATAGTTATTTCCTCGAGCCATTATGTTCTCGAGTATTTCCTCGAGCCATTATGTCCTCAAGCACTGTATTATTTTAATTCTATTATTTCTCTCGAGCCACTCATTCTTAAGTGGTCACTATTAATTCCTTGAGCCCCTCAATCTCCTGATGTTTTCAAAATATGTATAAATGCATTGCAACCTAAAAAGGGAAGGCAGACATCTCTTCCCAGAGATAAACCTATATTTGTATTGTGATCTTTTAAGTAATATGACATCTTTTCTCAGAGAATTCATTGTTATTGTGTTATTTCTATGCTGTTGAAATATTTGTCAACCAGAACTTTTGAGTTTTGGATCAAAAACCTTTATTTCAATTTCACTTAAGTAATCATGATCTATTCAAATAAATATATAGATCTAGCAAGCATAAAAAACTATCCACATAAGCATGAAATACAAGAACACATTATATATGTGGGAAACCCTAAAGGGGAAGAAAACCCACTAATATCTTCAATTTTACTATAATACTATAATAAAAAACCAAATTTGGTAAATCACCAACTCCAAATGTAACACCAATCCCAACTAGCCAAGCACCCACTTACAAGGAAGCACCAAACCCCTATATGACTCAGGACCAAATCAACCACCTAATTTCTTTGATCACCTTCAAGACACTATGTTTATCACACAATATATGATGATCACCTTCATTAGCTCTTCACACTCTTATCCCTCTCAAACTACCTTCTAGGCTTCTTTGTTCAACTAGTTCTCTTCAAGACTAATTAGGTCATATGATCTTGATCTTCATATGTAAACACACTATCATATCTTCATTATAGATCCTCTACACTCCTTTGATGGTCTAAAAGACCTCCTTCTACTCAACACTATGCTATATCATTTTCATATACCCTAATTCCTAAAATAGGCCTAAAACTACCTTGTATATATATTCCTTTTGCTCATATACCTATTGGTTGGCCACACACAATTATCCACTTAGATTAGCCATGAAACATGCCTTAGGACATGTTACAAGTAAGAATCAATCATTACATTAGGTCATCCATAACTCAAAAATTTCAAATATTCTTTAGGTCTCACAAAGACATAATTACATTAGGCCTTCTTTAGGACACATTTTAGGTCCAACCACCACTTAAAACACTTTACTAGCATTGTTCACATTAGGCCTTTGAACACACATAAAATTATGTCTTGAACAACTGAAGATAAAAAATTATTTATCCACACAACCATAACAATAAATTACTTATACTGATCCTACATGACCTCAAAAATATCACCATATTCATTAGACACTTCCACTCAAGAGATAAGGCTTCAAGAACACCTCTGCAACTCACTCACTCAGAATTGCCAGATTACCTAAAAACATAGTAATGGTGACTTAGACCTCCAACACATGTATAAATTTTTTCAATGACTTATGATTAATTTAGATAATCCTATGAGATCATTTTACCATTCTTAGATATAAATATCATATGATTAAATGGAAAATATTAGTTTTGTAGACCAATCTCATGACCTTATATCTCATTGTCTCATCTGAACTAGACAAGTCAACTTATGAGAAATATTTTTACCACACGCATGAAATACAAATATTTTTATAAGAATAAAAATATCTCACAATTCCTATACATCTTTATACACTTTATTTCATCATTATATCATGATAACATATTCCACTTCATCTTCTCATAGTTGCCTAGGTTTTTCACTATTTGCACCATTAGGTTTGTTAACAACTGGCTAACTTGGATGACCGGTTTAGCACACTTAAGGAATATAACCTGTCCATAAACATTTATGGACATAAAATATGAGTCTCTACCTTATTCCTCCATCCATTTTCTTACTATGTCCAATGCAAGTTTTGACTTCTACAATACCTTCTTCAGAAATAAACCTTTAACTCAACATATTTTCTCTACTCTCTCTAACCATTACCACCTAGAGGTACCTAAGAGAGTCCACTAAAATATCCGGTAGCTCACCTAAGAATAACAATCCATTATAGGTACTTTTTATCAACATTGGGTCCTTATTAGGGTTCTAAGAGGGTTTAAACATATTTTCACTCTTAACAATCATTCATAAAGCATGGCCACTGAATCCAAAAACCAATGCTTAGAATTTTGAGTTGGGACCCTTCCCCATCTACCATGAACTTATTAGGTTCCCATGTAAAAAATATATGAGCTAATGAGCATAATAAAATCCTTCTCATGTTGAGAACCCTTCATTCTAAGCACTCGAGAGACCTCTAAACTACTTTTCATGACTTGTCCTTCAAAATAGAACCTAAAACTATATGAACAAACTTAAAAAAAATTTACTCATCTTTATCAATGCTTAGATGATCTGAAACACATTTAAATCTGATCATTACCCCTCATTAGGCCACACACACACTCTCTCTTTTCTCTTTAAACCTTGATCTACAAACCATATTAGGCCTTACAATTGATCTTTATGCCTCTTTCCATGTACTCTCCACATTAATAACATAATTAAATAACCTATATCATGCTGAAAATTTTCCATACATCCTTCACATGTCTTGACAATAGGTCATGATACCTCATTAGGCCAGGAAAGGTCTAGGAGTGCTCTAGGTGCAAACTTGGTCTAAAGGTCCTACCCCTATAATCTCACCCTAAGAATCTAATGAATGCTCTAATGCCTCAAATACATTCTCAAGAAACCTCATAAAACCACTCATGCCTATGTACACTCATCTTACCAATCCACCATGCTCATAACTTATCATAAGGTCTCTTCATGCCATGACTAGGCTTAGGCTACTTAAGCACTTGATGCCTTGACCTGTTCCTTCTATGTCATGACCTAAACAAAAAATAAACCAAGAAGATATAAGATATTTCACCTCACTCATATTATTTAACCATTCTCTTTCTAATGACAACAATCTTCTATAGCCTCATACAGACTTAAAACCACATGACCAAGCATAATATGACTTGACATCTCTCTTTCATGTATTTGAACACCTTTGACATCAACCTTGAATTTTATGCAACATTAATACATTATTTTCCTTTAAATTATATCTTGCCTTCAAATTCTCTCTTTACCACACTCATATCAATGCATCTTGTCTCATCACATACTATCAACTAGGCTTAATCACCTTTATTCATTCATTTCACTATGCTTCCTTTATATGGACCACCCTTCTATGATTTTTACCTTCTGTGATTATAACATTCATGATAATATCAATCTTGTACCTTGACATAACTCATTTCCAACTAACCTTTACCATTTCTAACTAACCTTACTCTCAATAACACTCTTATAGATCTACTTGTCATCATACCTTCACAAGAACCTTAATGACCACTCACCATGCACCTTCGCTAAATGCACATTGACATTAATGATATCAACCTTGATGTAAATGACAATAACATGCCAACAAACTCCCCATTTGTCATTGATGGAAAACAAACTACAACATGATCATTTTCATCTCCCCATTTTAATCTTTCTCCCCCTTTGACATTAATGACAAAGGGTCTTCCAAAAACTACCATCTAAACCTTGGACCTCAAGAAACCATTCTTCTTATGACTTCTACCTCACTTTTTTGACACTTCATAACATAAAGATATGAAGAGCCCCTTGAGTTAATGCTTCTCCTTACAAACACTAGATGATAAACACTCTCATAAATTGATCATTCCTTCAAAAAGATACATCTACCTCTAATATTCATTCTCCCAAAATTGGCTCTTTTCTTAAATAAATATGATCACACCTGTAACATCTAGAATCACACCTTCTTGTAAAAAAACTCAACACACAAAATATAAAGCATCATAAAAACATAATCCCCCTTACTCATACATTCCTCATTGAAATGAACTCAGATAACAAGATCATTCTCATCTTCCTTCAAACATATTGATACCAATACCACTTCTTAACACATATCAAGCTCAACCACCAACTACTTGAAACAAAGAAAAACTTTTTGCTTGCCTCTCATATACCAACAACACTTCTATCTCAATCAACATGTCTTCATGATAGCTACCAAGATTTCATTAACTAATGAGTGTCTCCATGAAGCCTAATGGAGTCACTCCTTACCATAGGGCACTAGAACAATGCAAACTTAGGATATTCCCAAATCTCCATTCTCTCACAAGATGGATGACCCTTTAGGATCCTTTCAAGCCTAACTAGCCTCTTTGTATTAGGCTATTCATCATCTATGTGGTTAATAATTTAAGATTATAATGAACATTCTTGATACTTTTCAATATCTTGCCTATGTTCTAACATAGTAAAAATTCCACTTTGGCTTGTAGACTAATCAGGACTAAGCTTGAATATCTTTGGCTTCCACACCTTAGTTTGTCTTCTTTCTTTATCTCTAAGATCTTGAATATTCTTGTTTTATATTGGTGATTCATGATGATATAATCTTGAAATGTGATGAATGTTATAATAATGATAGAAAATAACATAACTCATATATCTTGATTGATGTGGACTGTGACTCCTTCCATAGTCCTATGAGTACTCATTCTTGGAGGATCTTCTAAACTCTCTTGCTCTATGACTAAATTGACTACATGAGAAACAATAACCATTGAATGAATTTACATACCTTATGGAATTAGGCTATCTAATAGAGTTTGTCTTCATATTATTCTTGATTTTGACCTTATTTTTCACATTAACATTCTCCTTGTTATCCTTTTTATCTACTTTGAAACCAAGACTTGCCTTATCATTGGCAGACTTTTGACTACTCAAAATTTCATCTAAAGCCTTAGTTCTCTTTTAAAACTTCTCATAGGTCTTCATCTTTCTAGTTTATTGATCTAGTTTTTACATTAAGGACTCTATTTTTGATTCACACATGGTGCATTCTTCTTCTTTGGCCTTTAGGATAGCAGTGACTATCTCCATCTGAGTTTCAACCTAATTGATGATCTCATTATGCTCCTTAGATGTGTTACTCAGTATCTCTTCAAACAAACCAATCTACATTTTATGATTTTTCCTTATTTGGAACTTTAACTTTTCTAGAGTACTCACCAATTCTGCCTCAAGGTTCATTTTAGCCTCTTCTTCATCTAATTCGTAATCATCCATAAGGACTTTCAATTTTGAGAAAATATCATTATCTATTTATATAGCCATGAATAAGGTTTCATTATTGTCATAATCATTACTATCATCATCACTATCATATGTACTTTTGTCACTTACATCAGATGAACTATTATCTTCTTTGGTATAGAAAATTCTCTTGTTCTTGAATGACCCTTTCCTACCTTCATACTTCTTGAAATATTTATTGCATTTATTAGGATTATAGACCTTATCATCACCATGATGTTCATCATGTTATTCATCATTCTCAATATTATCCTTGTTAGTACACTTGATGAAAATTGACCAATATTATCACAGTTGAAACATTTGAAAGGCAACTTGCCCTTGTACTTACTAGATCCAATATTCAATTTCCTAGCAAACATGGCTATTAGTTTATCATCATCAATATATGAACATACCTCATCATTGACCTTTTTGGATTTTTACATCATATCAAATTTGAATTTTTCTTCCTTCTTAGAAGGTCTTACTTCATTTGTTCTCATCCCATAGGTAGTCAAGATGCCATGAAGCCCATCCATCTGAAGTGTGTCTAGATCTTATATTTCTTCTACTATAGACACCTTTAAATCAAATTTAGAGGTTATGGATATCAATACCTTTTTTTTTTAATAGTTTTAGACTCATTTATTTCTTATCCTAGACCTCTAATGACATTGCCAACTTCCTCAACCTTTAATAGGTAAGATGCAATGCTCTCATCTTCCTTCATAATCAAACTTTTAAACTACCTTTTGTTGGTCTAAAATTTATCCATATTCACCTTGGCAACTCTTTCATAGATAGTATTCAACTTGTCCCATATTATCTTGGATAACTCCTAGTGCATCACCTTCATAAACTCTACCTCTAATAGGGCACATAGAATGACATTTATTCCCTTGGAATTTCTCTCACTTTTCTTCTTGCTTGTTGTATCAGTTGGTGGTGTAGGACGTGGAGTGTATCCATCCATAACTAATTTTCATATGTCATGGACCATTGAAATTATATATGTCCTCATTTTTATGTTCCAAAATTCAAAATTAGTCCCATTTAAGAATGAAGCCTTACTGGTAGAGAAACCTTCTTAAACTTGACTATTAGACATCCTTGCTTCTAGGATCTCCTTTAGGTTGTTAGGCTTGATTCAAATGACTAGATCTAATACCAATTGTTGGAAGAAAAATAACTAAGAAGGGGAGTCATTAATCAATATTCTAAATCTTTCTTTCAATTTCACTTAATTAATCATGAACCATTCAAATAAACATATAGATCTAGCAAGCATAAACAACTATCCACATAAGCATGAAACACAAGATCACATCATATATGTGGGAAAACCTCTAGGGTAATAAAACCTAATGATACATACAAATTTACTATATTAATATAAGAAAAAAAATAAATTTATTGAAACACTAACTCCACATGGAGCACCAACCCCAATTAGCCAAGCACCCACTTGATTAGGCTTTAGCAAGCACCCACTTACAATAAGGCACCAACCCCATAGATGACTCAGTACCAACTCAACCACATAATTTATTTTATCACATTTAATACACTATTTTTATCACACAATATATGATTATCACTTTCTTTGGCTCTCCACACTCTTATCCCACTCAAACTGCCTTTTAAGCTTCTTTACTCAACTAGGTCTCTTTAAGACTAATTAGGTCATATGACCTTGATATTCATATGAAAAAACAATATCATATATTCATTATATATCCTCTACACTCATTTTATTTTATACAATACCTCCTTCTTCTAAACACTATGCTATATCATTCACATACACTGTACTTCCCAAAATAGGCCTAAAACTACCTTGTAGATATACAAGCCTCTTGCTCATATACCTCTATGTTATCCACACACACTTTTACACTTATATTATCCATGAAATATGTATTAGGATATATTATAATTAATAATAAATCATTACATTAAGTCATCCATTACTCAAATAGACCAAATTTTTCTATAAGTCTCATGGAGACCTAATTCTATTAGGCCTTCTTTAGGACACTTTACCTTATGACCCATTGGAACAATATAAACCTATATACATGGAAAAAAATCTTCATAAAACAATAATATAGGCCTTATCCAAAATAATTTGATCACAATGACACATTTTAAGTGCAACCACCACTTAAAACACTTCATTAGCACTGTTCACATTAAGCCTTTAAACACACAAAAAAGTCTATCTTGAATAATTGAAGATAACACATTATTTAGCCACACAAACATGAAAATAAATCTTACTTATATAGAGACTAAATAAACTAAAAAATATCACCATATGAATTAGACACTTCCACTTAGGATATAAGGTTTTAAGAACACCTCTACAACCCACTTACTAAGAACTTCCAAATTACCTCAAAACATAGTCATGATGACTTAGACCTCCAACACCTGTATACAAATTTTAAATAAATTATGATGAATGTAGATGATAATATAATATAATTATAAATTTTTTAGATAGAAATATCATATGTTTAAATGGAAAATATTGATCTTACAGACCTATCTCATGACCTTCTATCTCATTTGAACTAGACAGGTCAACTTGTGAGCAACTTTTTCACCACACACATGACCTCCAAAGATTTTTCCAAGCATTAAAATATATAAAAATTCATTAATAACATATTAATTAACTTTTTTTCATCATTATATCATGACAATAGATTCCAATTCATCTTCTCATTATTGTCTAAGTTTTTCAATATTTACACCATTAGGTCTATTAGTGACTAGCTAACTTAAATGAGCAATTTAGCACACTTAAGGATTAGAAAATATACATAAACCTTCATGTACATAAAACATAGTTCTCTACCTTCTTCCTTAATCCACTTTCTTACTATGTCCAATGTAACTTTTGACTTCTACAACTTCTTTAGAAATAAGCCTATAACTCAACATTTTCTCTCTCCTCTCTCTAACTAATACCACTTAGAGGTACTTGGGAGAGTAAGATAAAAGATAAAATAGCTTAATTGATCATACCAATCCATTATTTTAACTCTGTATCAACATCTTCAACATCAGGTCCTTATTAGGGTTCTAAGAGGGTTTAAACCTATTTCGAATCTTAACAATTGTTCATAAAGCATACCCCTTCAATCCAAAAACTAATGCCTAGAATTTTTAGATAGGACACTTACCGATATAAAATTAACTAATTATGTTCCCAAGTAAATTTTTCATGAGATAATTAGCATAATAAAATCCTTCTTCAATTAAGAACCCTTCATTTTGAGCACTCGAGAGACCTCCAAATAAATTTTCATGACTTATCCTTCAAACTAGAACCTAAAACTACATGAAAAAATTAAAACAACCTAAATCACCTTTTTCAATGATTACATGATCTAAAAAACTTTGAATATGATCATAACCCTCATTAGGCCACTCTCTTTCTCTTTGCTCTCTAGACCTTAACCTACAAACCATATTAGGCCTTAAAACTAACCTTCATGCCTCTTTACATGTACTCTCCACCTTACTCACATACTTAAAAAACATATATCATTATTAAACACTACCATACATCCTTCACATGTCTATTGACAGTAGATCATGATACCTCATTAGGTCAAGCAAGGTCTAGGAGTGGTTTAGGTGTAGATTTGGTATGAAGGTCTTACCCCTGTAAGCTCACCCCAAGATTATTATGAATGATCCAGTGCCTCACATACATGATCAAAAAACCTCATACAACCACTCATTCCTATGTGCACTCATCCCAACAATCCACCATGATCATACCTTCTCATAAGGTCTCTTCATGCAATGACTAGGCTTAGGCTACTTAAGCACTTGATGTCTTAACCTATTCCTTCCATGTCATAACCTCAAAAAAATATCAACCAAGTAGATATAAGACATTACACCTCACTCATATCACTACATCATTCTATTTCTAATGTCAAGAATCTTCCATAACCTCATATAGACTTAAAACCACATGACCAAGCATCATATGACTTGACATCTCTCTTTCATGCATTTAAACACCTTTATCATCATCATTAACATCATCCTTTAATTTTATGCAAACTTAATACATTATTTGCTTTAAAATTTTATATTTTCTTCAAAATCTCTCTTGACCTCACTCTTTTGAATACATCTCATCTCATCACATACTATCAACTAGGCTTAGTCACCTTTGTTCATTAATTTCCCTATGCTTCCTTTAACTGTTTCATTCTTCCATGATCTGTAACTTTCATGCTCACAACATTCATGACAATATCAATCTTGTACCTTGACACAACTCATTTGTAACTAACCTTTTCTACTACCAACTAACCTTGATCTCAACAACACTCTTATAGACCTACTTATCATCATCCCTTCATAAGAACCTCAATGACCACCTACCATGAACATTCACTAGATGTACCTTAACATAAATGACATCAACCTTGACATCAATGATAATAATAGGCCAATATTTAGAGGAGCATCAGATGCATGGGTCACTAATGCTTATGTTGCATGGTGGATTGGGGTGAGACCTATCCAATTGATAAGGCCATTACTCCAACAACTAATTCTTTGACAAAGGTGAGTTAGGATGAGGAGAGAATGTAGACATTTCCCAACACAATGATAGGTTTATGTGATAATACAACCAATGATTCCATATGCTAATCCTTTATAGGTAGTATATCCTTAGGCATAGCAGTATCCCATAGAGGATTAAGAGATGATCGAGTTGGGTGGTTAGGATGTGGATATGGGGGATGCCCCAAATGGTGGTGGAGGCCACAAGATGGGTTCAAGAGAGGCAGGACCCTTAAATATAGGTATAATGATAGGTTTAGGTTTAGGAGGGGCAAGGCCCTCTAGCATAGGGAGGTCTATAGAAGACCAAGATTTGATTGATAGGCTCCAAAGGGAGATTATTGCATGCCTCTTGGATATTATAAGTCTATAGAGCACTATGGTTGGGTTATAAGTGAAATTGGTTACTAATTAGGGAGAGACCACTAGGGTACATGGTATCATTATATCTAGGGATATAAATGTTATTGGGCTCAGAAGATAGGTGGTATAGTTGGTAGGAATTTAGTTCCAATTAGTTGCATAAGACCTAGAGTTTTTAATAGTGGTTGGTGAGAAGGATTTCACTTGGGGAGAGAGGGAGAGATTGGCCTCCTAGATAGAGAATCTAACATAGGAGAGGGATGAGGCTCATCAAACTAAGATAGATACAAAGATAAGATCAGTTAGAGCCTTGAATGATATGATTATGGCCAAAGATGATGCCTTGTGCATGAAGGATGATGTCCTATGTGCCAAGGATGAGATAACCTACTACAGGTAGGTATACAAGGTAGAAGTTCATGCAGAGAGGAGAGTGGCTTCTTATAAGGAGTATATGATATCAAAATGGACTATTCAAACCTCTAGGTCCAAACACGAGATAGAATTAGAGTGGTTAGTTACATAGCCATATGTATAGTGGGTAATCATGGGGCTTCCACCACCATGTCCACCAACATTTCCTACATCTAGGATGGTTTAAATCTTCCAATAGATTCCTCTAAAGGATAAGCATGATCAGAGCTGATTTTATTAGCTCTCTTTTTTATATTATGAGATGTATATATACTCTTATGATGTATAAAACATGATATATATATATATATATATATATATATATATATATATATATATATATATATGACATTCATTTTTGGCTTATTTCTACTCGTACATGGACTATTAATATTATTTGATTGTCACATGATGTGTTACATTTACATTTCTCTTGTTAGGATATGTTTTGGATATGCTAGTTTCAGGAGATGCACATCCTCAACATATGGATGTTGATGTGTTTTTATGTTTTATGTATGAGTAGATGATAGAAAATAATTTAGGAGATGCATGTCTCAAACTAAGCATATAAATAGTCACTTATACTCATAGTGTATGTCAATAGATGCATGTCTTACATAGAGTCTTGTTTGTTTCTATAGTTGGCCTAGGATATATATTGTGTTAGGCATTAGGTATGGTGTGTTCAAAAATGATATTTGATGCCACATTGACTTTTATATTTGGATCACTTAGTGTTTAATATAACAAATTTAAATTATGCATCATAAGTATGAGTAACTTATAATAACATTGTAGTCCTATTTGTACTTGATCAATTCAAATGTGAATACTTATAACTAAGGATAATGATAATATAATGGGTAGTATTTGATTATGATCATCATAAGTTCCCAATTTCAATTCAGTGGTATTTTTTATGAGGAGCATAGAATCATATTATAAAATAGTGGGTAGTATTTGATTATGATCCTATTCTTCTACTTCAACTTCTGGTTGTTCCTCCCAAAGCTATGGATAATGAGATGAATATGATGTTATCGATTCAAGTATTAAACAACCAACAAATATCTCTAGAAATTATAGAGCAAGATGATCAAAGGCTTTATGTTTTTCAGATGTGATACTAATGATGACTATAGAGTTAGGACTAGGTAGAGAGTCCAAAGATAAGTCAAAGCCTTGTTTATGATTACCAATTAGTAATCCATCTCTAATACCCATGTACTTGGTAATAGATTTTGTGTTCTAAAATTCATCAAGGGATATAACAAAAAATTATTGGTCTCAGTCAATGAATTCAAGATGGAAAAGGAAAAGGGGATAATGGGATGTGATAGCTATAATGAAATCAGAGTTAAATAGGTCAGTGTCAACAATCTTGTCATAAATGCTATAATGGGGTATTACATCATTAATAGGAGTCTTATTGCTAGTTGATTCAGAAGAATCATTATCAAAATACATGAGGTCACCCATAGGTAGTATAAATATAAGATATTGACTCATATTGAGCTTAAAAGATAATAATGGTTCCAATATTCCTTAATCTCATGGCCCAAGGCCTTTACTTGTATAATCAAAGTTTCCCATAATCTAATCAGGGATATGGTATTTAAGATTTTGAAAATAATTAGCAAGGCCATCAGAATATAACAATTCTCCTTAAATAAAAGTTTATCAATCTTGAAATGGTGAAGTTGTTGGTATAAATACTATTTTCACTTAGATTTTCACCCTTTGAGGAGATGGAAAATCTCTCTTCATCCAATTGGTGCAATGGAAACACCTTTAGGCTTGTGGGTAGTCTAAGGATGAGGTGAATCTCTAAATAGAGTTAACTCCCTTGATGTACCACTTTGGATCACAACTATACTTAAATTTGAGGGGTGAAAATGGAGAGAGATAACTCAAATTAAAATAACCTAAGTGAGGTGATACTCTAAACAAGATGATGAGTTCCAACCAGTAGCATGTTACACATGAGAACAAAGGACAAACTAAACATACACTTCTCCAATCTTCATCTTCTCACATTAATGTTACATTGTGAGGTTATGTATGAATGTGAAAATATAGGAGGAATATACAAGAGGCATATGAGGGAACTAATTAATATACTAACTCAATCAATCCTTGACATTTCCTAGAACACTTCACATGCCCTACAAGAACCTTTCCAATTGTAAATATGATGCAAGAATGAGACAACATGCTAGGGCATCCATATTCTTCACTAAGCAAGATCCAACATTCAAGTAAAATACACTAATAATAGTCATGAATAGGTAAAAATTAGTAGTATTATTGATCAAATGGTATTCAAATGAGTAGGGCTTCACCATACTCAGGTGGATCATGAGTTACAATGGCCAAAAAGGCTAGTTCTTATAGAAATTGAGAGAGAGAAAAGAAGAGAGAAGTTCAAGGGTCATAAGGACACTTGTCAAGATAATAAAATTAGTTTCTTGTGTATGATAAAAGGATATGGTATGAACCATGCAAGGTTAGGAAGTCCAAGTGTCTATCCAAGTCATCAAACTCTTGCAAAGTGGTATAAGATCCTCTTAACTGACTTAGAAAAACTACCTTAAGGATTTGATCTTATTAAACACCTCATAATTTACTATTATCATTTAAAATTATTGAAATTAAGGGGAAGTATTTCATACATGCCTCTCCATGCATTGGTTGTAGGCATGGTCCTCTAGAATCATCCCAAAATGAGATATCATCACTCCTCTTTCATATACCATGCACACTTGGACCATATTTATAATCATTTTCTTATGAAAATACATTGGATGGAGTGGATGAAAATTTAAAATACCATATATTGCCTTATAATCGTTAGGCACACCTTAAAATCACCTCACTTGGAGTTTTCCATCCTTCTCACTAGCTTGTCTACTATGTTAGTTTTGATTGGCTAAAATAAGATCTATTGTTTTAACCCTTATAAGTTTCTTCAAGGAATTAAATTACCATAGGGAGTTATTAAAAATCATAATATTCCCTCCAAAATTTATTTCATCTAAAGACTCCTCTTATAGCTTGCATAATGCATGAAACTATCAAGAAAAGCTTATTGTATACCTTGTCGTACAAGTTCATATAGATAAAAAGTATGGGGAGTATATTGAGGGAGTATTATTCATGGTAAAATATTTTTCATTATCAAAATAAGCTTTTATATCATCTTTCCAACTCCATTTCCTCAAAATGGTCACTGGCAAGAGTTTAAGAGGGTTTAAGCCTATTTTGACCTCTTAAGCTTTATTCAGAAAAACGTGACATTGGAGTTGAAAAAAAATTACAAAAATATGTCCTTAAAGACCCCTAATAACCCCCCAAAACTCCTCTATCTCCCATTAAAATCATCAAGATAAATATGAGTGTTCAAACCTATCTTATCGAGCCTTTTTCTCATCTTGCACAAGTCTGAGTTAGTTTTTGAGCTAATAATGGCTTATTCAAGGTTTCCTTTGAATATAAATATATTTAACACATCTATTATGTCCCCACATATATTCTGCAATTCATTTCAATGTTCATCTCATACTATAATTGTGAGTGACCCCTCAGTTGGCCTTAGGCTTGACCCTTACCTAATAGGCTTGATTGCACCTTAGAGATCATAATGAATTTTTATGGTTTTCATTGCCTATAAATAGATCAAAAAAAAAATTATTTACCCCTTAAAAAATTATATATTTTTTATAATTATCACCTTATGTCACAATTATAATTGACCCTTTGTTTGGCTTTTAGGCCTAAGTGTGCCTAGCAGGCTTGACTACAACTCCAAGGGTTTAGAATTCCTTATTTAGTTTCATCTCTCTATGTTTGTTTTATAGGATTTTAATATGTATCCCTTATATCTCCAAACCATTTTCAAGGATCTCTTTAGCTTCTAGTTTACTCCTTTTACCCAATCCTCTAAATCTGCCAGTTTAAGCCTAAGGAAAAGTAACCCCTATTTGAGACAAAATAGGGGTAATTTCCCTATTATACCAAGAAAAATGAACATTGGGGGGATTTAATAAAGTTGTGAGGACCTCCCACACCAAAATTAAAACCTATTTTATATCATTTTACCCCTCAAACTTGAAAAAAACCAAGACAAACTAGGAAAAAGTAGACTGTGCAAGGTTTTATCCATGTGGATTGAGTATGTATGATTGGAGACATTACGTTTACTTGTTTTTTACTTTAAAGATATTATATTGGTTTTAATTATCATAATATATGTTCTCATAGGTTTTTTTCACCATTTAACTCTTCATACACACATAGAATTCACCAAACTGGGCCATCTCTACCTTGACTATGAAAACCCTACCTTACTATGCTTTTCTGATTTAGGGTGATGTATGAAGGTTTCATGTGTGTTTTATTTTGATAAATGAATCTAAAAAATTATCCTAATTCATTTTTAATTTATTATTAGCTTTTTTACCCTTTCCAAACTCTTTAAATGATATCCTTTTTTTTTACTAGTCGAGACTACTTATGACCCCTGCCTAACTATGTCTTCCTTTGACAGTAACCCCTATAGCTACTTTTTTTGCATGATTCAAGATTCAAATAATGATTTATGGAATTTATTGAATCATCCATAGTGATATATAAATGTTATTGAATAATTTTTTCACCTTGAGTGACCTTATATCATCACTTAGGCACATTTCTCATCTCACTGCCTATCTCAATCATCCCCAACTGATTGTATGGAGTTTCAAGACCTGTAGGTGACTATGCATGAATTAGGAATTGAGAATAGTGCATGGGTTTCCTTAAAAAAATTTAATATACTTTTTAAATGACTTGGATAATTTTATCCCATGTTCATGCCATCTTCTCACCAAAATACTACCTTTGTTCACTGTTTACATAGTCATTATTAGTGGTTATAAGTGTGCATTGTCACTCAAATGAACACTTGTAGGTGTGAATTACACAATTATATATATAACATGCTCCTTTGGATATCCCCTAATGTATATATAATTCATTTTACATTTTACAACTAATCTTCTCATGTTTAAAACTCCATATGGACTGTGTAAGAGTTTGACCCCTATTGTAGGTGCACATTATGAGAGGAAATGACACCTGTAGGTTCACTTTATGACCATAAATAGTATGTATCAACATTTTATTAATGATTTTTTAGACCATAAGTACCATTTTAACTATTTTTAATAATTAATCTTTGTTATCATGGTCTAGTGTCAACTTTGGAAACAAAGGTTATTCAAAACTCAAATTTCTTGTAGTTTCACTATCCAAAATTAGTGCATAAAAGTGAACTTTTAGGCTTCTCAAAAACCACCTTCCATTTTTCATCTACCCTTTAAAATTTTTAAGGTACTTATCCATACTATAGGTTAAAAAACCAAGCCATTTGGATGCTCCAAAATCTCATGTAGCCATGTCATATGTTACTCTCAAACACTCCAAGATCTTTGTTCTACATTTTTAGGAACTAAATTCTAGAACTCAATCACTTCATATTTAAAGGTAGTCTATGTTTCCAATTTACATTATACCTCTTAAAATGGGTATATCATGAGGCTTGCTTCATGCTAGGACTCGAAGTAAATTTTCAACATCAATTCTAACACCTCAAAATGGTTCCCTTGCCCTCTGTTAGATCACATGTGTGTGCACATTCTAATGTGTAGGCAACAAGTATGAGGATGTGATGGGCAGTGAGATCATGGATTATACTTATTAAAAACATCCATTATTTTATAAGGATTAAAATAATATATCATGGTCTCAAAAAACTTGATTAAGTTTTTATATCTCATTTCAATGTTTGAAAACTCTTGTAGGCACATATCAATAGCAAACTGAATGCAAAAGTTTCACATTACTACATATTCCCTCCTTTTTTTAAATCAAATTAAGGCTTTTATCACGACTTAATTATGTTAAAGGATATTTAAATACTTAAAAACCTTCAATACACCCTTGTGAACATACCATAAAGGTTTCAAACACGTGATTTACCAAGACTAATTATGTGATAGTCATAGGGTAAACAAGAAATATGATCCTTGTGAGTTAAATATCATGAAGTATGCTTTTGAAAATGAAATTTAGAGGAAATAAGATTAAAATAAAACTATAAAATTAATAAAAAACCAATCAAAACTCATTTGATCCATTGAAAAATCATGGAAATCTTGAACATGGTGAAAAACTGCATGTTGCATAAAAATTACTTCTTCTTAAAACATAAGTTACTTTGCTCATAAAAACACTTTTAAAATTGAAAAAAAGAATGTATGTAATCTAATAAGAGATAAAAAAAATCTTATGTAGGCAACATAACCAACTGATTCATATATATTTGACCAAAATGGAACAAAACCTATAGGGTGCATGAAATAACTAGCAGAAAAGTACAATCAACTTCATGAGGATGGTTCATGAAGTATATTCCATCATTATTAAAAATATTTATATTAAAATTAAGGTGTATAAATTTACAACTTTCATAAAGCATTTGACTTGAAACCTTCTCATCTATCTGTACTAAGCAAAAACCTAAATGCCACTTCTATATGTCTAGGACAGTAAAGATGGAGCAAAATAGTTTTGAGCCAGAAATGACACTTCCAAATAAAATAATTTTTTTTTGAGTGTGGTGAAGATTAAGGGATGTTCCATGATAGTTTTCTAAGTGGAAAACTTCCCCATGAGTTGTACAAGTTCCAAAATCTCTTTCTTTCTCAAGAAAGCTACCTTTTCTACAGAAGAACATGTCAATTTTTAGATATATAAATTGATTAAGACCTATAAGGACACATTAAATGTGAAATAACATTTTATAACCTTCACACTTCCCAATAAATCCATACAAGTATTTAAATGCACCTTTTTTACCTCAAAATGACCCAAAATGACATATTGGCTAATAAAATTAATGACCTATGATATACTGTATGAACAAATATTAAATCACTTAAAACACTTAAATTCAAGTTTTTACCTAGGGGTGCCCTAATTTGACCCAAAAGTCAAATTTGGTCAAAAAATTAGTGACTCATAGGGGTAGTATGCCTGTTATACTAACTAGACCGGTAGCCTTATCAATCCATTGGTATTAGGGATTCATATGAAGTATAATAAAAACAAAAATAATTTTACCATATGATTTGATCAAGACAAGACCACTAATTACCTCAACCACTCAAATCAAGGACACACACAAAATAAGACAATAAACTAACAACACACACACACACACACACACACACACACACACACACACACACACACACACACACACACACACACACACACACACACACACACACACACACACACACACACACACACACACACACACACACATGTGCTCAAGGCACTTAAGGGAATCAAAAAACAACCTATTATGCAGAATTAGAAACTAAGCATACCTCCTTTCTAGGATCAAAAGGAAAATTTCTTGAATCACCTTCTTCACAAGAAGAATCACAGTTCCAAGCATATTTCTCCTTAGATTAGATGCTTTATGGATCAAACCTATTCCTTGGCACTTCACTTGACCTACTCTTAAGTAGATCATCTTCAAATAGGTCTCTAATGTAGATATATTCCTCTTAAAATTTTATGATTACCTCATAATTCTACCTACTCTTCATCTCATGATAAAATTTATCTCTTTAGTAGGCATGGCTTCAAGAGGAGTAGTTTCATTTTCTTTGGAAGATTGAGGCCAATAAGAGCTTGTCTCATCCTTCAAGAGCTGATGTGTTTCTCCCAACTAGTTGAGATGATGATGTTATCTATCTAGAGTTCACCCTCTTTGAAGATGTGAAAATCAAACCCTCACTTTAATTGATACAATTATAAATTTTCAGAGTGTGGGTGACTCTGTATTGATAAGAACCTCTAGAGAGGGTTGGTTCCCTTAAGATTTATCTATAAAATTAATCTACTTTTGATTTTTTGGGATGAAAATTGGAGAAGAAAACTAAAATGTAAAATCTTATCTAATTATGTGATGCATCTAAATGTTTTTTTATCCTCTGAAATCTATTGAAACTAAGGCACACATATAAAAAAATAAGAATTCTTCAGATTGCTCCTAAACATAAATATTTCAGATGAAGGATTGAAAAGATTTTGGGTTATAAAATTTTGTGTCTATGTCTTCAAATGACCTGTAGAAGGTGATGTTTGAAATAATAGATTAGGAAAGGACCTAAAATAAGGGGATAAAATTCACACTTATATGCTGGTACATAGTTTAAATACACTCTATTATCTGTATCAACTCATATGCAAACAAAAAACTCTCCCTTATTGATGTATGATGCCAAAAAATATAGTCTCTTTTCAGCTCCAGGAATAGTCAAATGGATTCAAAAAATACAATATATAGCCATTTGAAAAGTCAAATATTATTTCATGAAATTATACAACAAATCTTGGATGGATAATTCCACTTGAAGTGATTTTAAACTGAGTTGGAACATTGATTGCATGAAAATAAGATATCTTATCAAAAATCAACTGAAGCTTTGACTAGTTTACTTCACCAAGCTCCACTTTCCATGAAAAGGGAATTTGAAGGCTGAAGATGCACGTTAAACTCAATGAAACATAATAAAAAATGTCATCGAAACTCAAATTGAATTCCTTGAAATGCCATCCAACGTCAAACTCCAACTTGACTATTTGACTAACTAGGCCTATTAGACCAAATAGGCCTCAAATCAAATCTATGCATCTAAACTCTATTAAAACTGAAAAAAAAAGGTATGAAACCTGAAAGAAACAATGAATTAAACCTGAAACAACTTTTCTCATCACCAAATATCTGATTTTGATGAGAAAACACTTACCATTCAGTCAACAGGGTTGACTAGGCCTATTTTACTCCATTTTATTATAGATTGGCCATTTTAATTGAGATATTAGGGGAACTTATGTAATTATTTATGACTAAAATAATATTTTATTATGAATAAAAAGTCTTAGGCTTTGAGATCCATTGATTATATTTCATTGAACTACCTAGTATTTCATTTTACATGTTGTTTTCCATAAAAAAACATGATTTCTAACCTCATCTGTACATATCCACACATAAAATTGACATTTATGTAATAATATATCATTTTAATTTATTTTTTAAAGTGTTTTATATTTATCCAAGGTGATTTGATTAAAATGAAACCAACCTTTTTCAAAACTAGCTTTTTAGAGGTTTAGGAGGGTTCTAAAGCTGAATCTTCAAAATGATGATTCACAAATTATAGACTCCAAATCCTAAAATATTTCCATTTATGTGTATAATAATTAACCCCATAATATCCTTAAAAATATTGTGCTCCCATGCAAAAGATATGAAAAGTTACCACATGGAGGAAATTTACCTATAGGGTTTAGCTTGCACTCTAGGCTGCCTACACTCTTAATGATTGTTCATAACACAAATCCACTAAAATTATATAAATTATTCATGAATTATAATTAAATAATGTTCCTAAAAACATATTAATATCATTCAGATAAATTCCACATGTGGTGAATAATATGAGCATCTAGATAGGAGGCATAGAAGGGTGTCTAGAAATACAAAAAGTGGAAAACTCCACTAGGATAAAAATAACTCCTCACATACTTCAAAAATACTTTAAAAACATCATAATACCTATATAATTCTATAAAAATACTTTTAAATCACATTTTTCTTAAAAAGTCAAAAAACCCCTTTTTGGCCTATATGCATATTTGTTTGCATAAGCATGTATGAGCATGGTTTGCATAAAATTTGGAGTTTTTAAACTATTTAAATGTATTATTATGATTTAAAAACATCATTACATACTTATAAATATTTTATATAGGATTATAAACCTTTTTGGCACTCCAACATGATGCGTACTCTGATGGTGGTCATCAAAAGACATGTTGATGACTATGACAAAATAAAGAATATGTCCACTCATCCAATATCCATGAAATTTTTTCATAATTTTATTAAACTCATTATGACATTTTAAAAAAAAATTCAATTCATGAAACCACATGTAACTCCCAAAAACCTCAATTTTCTCTCAAAATTGACCCCTATGCATGGACTATTTGCATATTTAACTAATTTTTGGAATTTTGAAATTTATTTCATGGTTTTTGAAGGTTTTAAAGGTAAAAAATAATCTTTATTTAGTAAAATATTCCTTTAAATATCTTGAAAAACTCTTCTACCCCTATTTTCAAGCATATCAAGGCCCTTTAACAAGCAATCAAGTGTCTCAAAATACTGTGTTTGGCTATTTTAAGTGGGAAATGGTTAGGTTTAAACAATATTTAAAGTTCAATCCATATTCAAAAGGATTTTTAAGACCATTTAGGTGAAAATATATCTCTTCACACATCTTCTTTATGGAAATGACAAGTTTCAAGCTTATTAGGCCTTAAACTAGGTATATTCCGTACAATGACCTATAGTTACCTTCAAGGATGGATGATACTATATGTGGGCTTGGTAAAATGTTTGGAAATGCCCATTTACTACTTAAATTTTCTCAATTAATATCACAAACCTCACTTTACCTAAAAGGATGGTTTGTAGTCCTCACCTCATGGCCTAGGATTGAATTTTAAGCCTAACTATAGGTCACTACCCTGATAGGTGATCTTGAATATACCCTTATTGTGATTAGGATATCCCTTATATTAAGTCATTTAAATTCATTTTGAATTCAACATCCCTTTATATCATCCTTGCATTGACATGAAACTCCCTTAGTTAGTCACCCACTCTTGCATATACTAGCTTGAAGGTCCTTGACTATGCCTAAGTAGGTTGTAGGCATGCTCTTAAAGGCCTTGATTGAGATACTAAGTGTCCTAAGATTCATCATCCTATTAACTAACCTATTCATCATGCCTTTCACCTTGAAACATTCATTACTGATAAGAGTACCACCTTCACTTGCTTGAAATTCTTGTTTGTTCATGACAAATCACTTTAAAGACTTGTTTGAAAACCCTTGCTTTAAAAATGGTACAACTGTAGATATTAATTCCAAGGGAGAAACCTAAGTCCTTTTCAATTGAAAGATAAAATCCTACCAAGCTTACTACAATATTGATTAAGACTTTCAACATGCAATAAAATCTATAAAAATAATCTCCTCCTTTCTCTCACTTTGACTGTGATATGACTTTAGACTGAGGTATGTATAGATATTAACTAGGGTCCTAATGATCTACTTACTCATCAGGTGATAATGATCCTTGATCATAAAATTTTATGCTTCATGATCCATATTCTCCTTGGAGTGATAGTGATCAAACCCTTATACTATCTCTTATTTCTCAGTCCACCTACCTAGTTGTAGATGATCATTATTAGTCACTATTGGATGCCTTGCATAGGCTATATATGATTTTCACTCTTTGATAAAACCTACATGTCATTAATTTTAACCTTTTTTATCACCATGATTAGTCTTTAAACATGATATCTCATTGATTTTATGCAATAAGAGACCCTAGAATTTAACCATGAAACCCTCTTGATGATCCAAAACCTTTATCTCTTGCAATATATAAGCATGTAGGGTATCCCTTTCATAGTGATTGTAAGGTGGAATTTAGCCTTTTGTACCATCATACTACTTGGTCTTGAATATTCTTTTAAACTATGTTCTCATTATAATGTGAAACTCAATGTTTGATGTCTCTTTGCTAAATATCCTCCTTAGAGAACATTTAGTGCCTTAAGAATACCAAGATCCAAGTATAATGTTTAGTATGAGCTTGTAAGTGATGATATTAACCTTTTTAATTTTGTGTGTGTTAAGTATCTTTTATCCCTCTCTTCATGATCTTTTATACTCATTTCAATTGTTTCTTAAGAAACCTCCTCATGTATCTGAAAACCTCTTTACAGACCATTATATCCAATCCTCTCTATCAAATTGAAAAGGTGATTGTGCTTTTGAGTGGTTATAGGTGATCTTAGACTCCCCTCCAATTATTTTTGAATGTTATAATTTACATTTCATGAAATGTATGTCTTCAATACTCTTCATTCCTATTTGGTGATAAAATAAACCCTTTGAGTCCTAAGACAAACTATCCTTACTATCAATCAGGCCTTCTTTGGAATGGCACATATCTATTGATCAACATTGGGGTTGAAGGTCTCCTTTTTAGGGGAAAGACTGTATGTTGATTACTCCCTTTTTGAAACTCTTTCATGTCTTTGTGCCTTGATACTTGATATAGTTTATTTCATGGAAAAGTCCTCTTTATCTACCATATAAGCCTTGAAATAGTCACAACACAGGCTTGTAGGGTTGATTAGGGTTGTAGGTGACTTCATAGTGAGCTATAGGTTCAAAAATGAGGTGGTTGTAGGTACTTATTTGAATCTCCTAAACCATTCATCCATGCATCAATAATTCTCCACTCATCTAGGAATATCTTTCCATACCAAGAATTTTTTCTCCTTTTGCTAATCAAAACCTACTACTTGAAGATTTTTAAAGTCCAACTTACATATAAATAGGCTTCCCTAGACAAGCATAGGTCTATGGGTGCACTCTATGTAGGCATATAAATATCTATGTTCAAGAATGGACCTTTAAAAAATTTAAACCCTCAATCCATCCATGATGTTCACATGTCTTTAAATTCACTATGGTGTTTGACCTTTAAGCAAGATCCATATATTATTCCTTGATTGAACTCATGTAATTAATTTTCATTATATGGATAATGATAGTGATAGGACTTTCATGGAGACCAAAGCCTGATTTGATCCTTATTTTTCTCCTCCATTAATGTTGATTAGGTTATGGCATAATCCCTAAGGAGGAAATTTATCCTTTTGAGTGCATAATGATGCTTTTTAGGCCTAAATACCTTTATCTATGCTCATGACCTTTTTGATGTGAAACAATGTGATGGAAGGATGGGTTTGAGAGTGATATGACATGAATTGAGGATGGAAACAACATGGTGGGCTTATAAAATCTTGAAGACCATGGAAAATGACTGAAATATGGCAATGAGATGGGGTGAGCGAGATGAAGGTGGTAAAGAGCATGAATAAACATGAAAAAGGTTACCTAAAGCATCTTATGAAAACACAAACCAATGATCATCACATTCAATTTATTTAGAGGCCATTTGAGAAGAGAAAGAATCTAAAATTTAATCATGGTTTTATCCAAAAACCTTAAAATTTGCAAAAATTCCTTAAAGAATTCTAAACTAGCCCTTTGGAGACACCTTAAGAGCATGGAGATGGGCTTTCTTTCCATGAAACAAGAAAAACCTTTGATGATTATGATAGGAAATAATGAAAACCTAATTGAAACCCTGCAAACATGAACTTCTTGTAAACTTGAAGTTGTCATCACCTTTCATGACTGTATAACTTCTCCTTGTAAGCTTGCTAACTACAAATTTAGACTGGATAAATTTATGGGATTTGTTTGACCTTAAATTGGATAAATAATAGCTTAAGTTGGACATGGAAAGGTATAATAAGTCCCTAATATCCTTTAACAATTTGAATTTCCTTTAAACTCTACCCAAGTGAGGAGAAAATGGATAAAAATAGCCACCTTTCTATTTGCAAGGCAACAAAATTTGACTTAACTTCAACTAGATGGTTCATGATCCTAGAGAATCCAATTGATAAAAAACTTAAACCATCAATAATACCTCTTAGTATACTTTCTTCACCCCAAATTTTAGACCTATACTCTCCTCTAGCTATTTGTACCATTAGAAAAACTACATGCAGGTCTCCTATGGCAACAAGCAAAGTAAGAGAATAAGGTGGGTTTATGACTTTTATGGCCACGAATCATCATGTAATTAATAATAAATATTTTATATGCCTTTAACTTGACTACCCCTTCCTTGTTTGTATGAAATATGTATGTAGTTAGATTACATACTATTCTTGCAAAATGAAAGAAAAGAGCTCTTTTTGCCATTTAAAAGCCAACTTTCCATTTAACCACTTTAAATATAATCCTTTGGAAGGATTACATGATATTCATGTAAAATTTATATAATTTCAATCCTTTTCATGTTTTAAATATGACAATTTGGTATGTGTGGGGTGGAAAAGACACTTTTTAGGCTAATTAACATATCAAATGACCTTTTTAAAGTTTAAAACTTTAGACTTAAGCTATTTTCACATTTTTGAATATTTTAAAATCCTTTTTGAGATGATAATAATCCATTTTTAAACCATTTTTGACATTTTTGCTTAAAAATTACATTTTTAGGCCATAATTGACTAGTTTGACCAGTTGCAAAGGGATATTGGCGAGATTTAGGAAAGTTTAAAATGATAGGGATAGTAATTTTACCTTGATATACCAAATTACTAAAAAAATTGGTGACTTTCATAGGTTGACCAGCCTGCTAATCAAAATAACTTAGAAACTTTGATAAGGATAGACCAGGACAAATACTAAAATTAGGAAAGCTTGTAGACCAAGACATAATAGGAGAAACTGACACAAAAAAAAAAAAAAAACATGTGTACATGTGCACATAGAGGAAAGGACAACAACAACTAGAAAGGGGAAAAAACTACTAAAATCATGTGTGGGAAATCACTTAGAGGAATGAAACTATGATTATGTACAAAGGAGTGACTCTCCTAATAGTATTATTTAAGAAACTTCCCACTCATAGGAATGGGAAGCTCTTTTCCACTCAAATTGGATAACTAAAAATTATTGTTCTTATAATCAGTGATAATATAAGGTCCACTCCAAAGGATATTAAATTTGGAGTGCTTACCTGGCTTTACACACTCTTCATCCCATTTGAGTACTATGTCTCTTTGCTAAAATGTTTTTGATGAAGCTCTCTTGTCAAATGTCTTCTTGACTTGATGTTGATTTGATCACACGGTGTGCATCACATCATCTCTTATCTCCTCCCATTCTCTCAGTTTATTCATCTTAACTTCCATTACATCACTTTTTAGAAGTTCTAGTTGGTGTACAAGCTCCAATGAGATAGTTAGCCTTACTTCTCTTCCATAAACTAGGAGATAAGGTGAATGACCAATGGCCTTCTTAGGGGTGATTCTATCAACCCACAAAGTAGTCTTCAACTTTGTATGCCAAGATTTTTTTTTATCTTCCATTGTTCTTTTGATGATGTAAATCAAGTTCTTGTTAGTGGACTCAGCTAGTCCATTACCATGTGGATAGTAATTTGATGAAGATGTCAATTAAATACCATGTTCAAAAGTGCATTCACATACCTTTGTACTACTGAATGCCAAAGCATTATCTGATATTATAGTATAAGGTGATCCAAAATGAGTGACTAGACTCTCATAGAATTCAAGCACAGAGTTCTCATTTGCCTCCTTCAAAGGCACTACTTATATCCACCTAGTGAAATAGTCTCTAGCTATCAAGGCCAACTTATGACCAGAACTAGATGGAGGATGAATCATGCTAATTAATTCTAAACCCCATTGCATGAAAGGCTGCTTAATTTAAATTGGCTTTACTGACATTGCATCTAGTCTTTATTTCCCTACAAACATTGCACACCATTTACATTTCCTAACCCATGCATGCACATCTCTGAATATATTAGACCAAAAATAACTAGATCTAATAATTTTTGTAGCTATGGTCTTGGATGCAAAATGATCTCCAGAAGGACTATCATGAAATTGCTCAAAAAGCTTGTCAAATTGACTAGTTTCAACACACCTTATAAGCATACCTCCAATGTATTTTTTGAAAAGCACTCCGTCAATCAAAATATATGGTACTGATTTCAGCCTAAAGTTTCTTCTTTGTGATGCATTCAAACCCATTGGATACTTTCCAGTTTGAAGAAATCTAGCAATGTTCTATGTCCAACTTGTAGGAGGTGTATTTTCAACTTCATGTTGAGTGTCTTAAATTGTCAAAATAGTTTCTTTTTCTTCTTTCACATATTTTTCAATATGTTTACATAATCCTTTTCCTTGGACCAGATATTTAACTTTGACTTTAATGTCATATTCCATGTGTTTAGTGACCCATCTAGCTCTTTTCTTGCTCAAGTCTCTATTAAGATGAACCTTCACACTTGGATGAGCTACCATTAGTATAATCTTATTATTTGAAACCAAATGTCTAATTTTTTTCAAACCTCTTATAACATCAAGTACATGTTTTTCTAAAAAGGAATACCTCTCTTCATAACCCTCTAAATATTGACTAAAGAAAGCAATGGGTTGTTCCAACCCTTCATCTTTTTGCTACATAAGCATGGCTGAAATAGTATTAGAAGTAGAGAAAGCATACAAGAATAAATCCTTAATGAAATATAGATTTTATACCCATTTTAAATGCTTTATAGGAAAACTAATACCTGATTCAATCATCTTTGTAAGCTCTTTCCTCATGAGAATCTCAACCTTGGGTTTGATAGGCCTTTGCTTTTGTCATACAAGTTTTGCATCTTGTTCTAGTTCAATAGTATGTTGTGCTAATTTAGGATCAAAACCTTTAAAATCATGATATTACCAAGAAAATACATCCATGAACTCCTTGTATAAATAAATGAAAGCTACTCTCTCAGAATTAGTATTAACTTTACCCAGCTTGAGTAGCTTACCTTTAGCTATGCTAATTTGCTCATAGTGCTCTTTCTTGGAGAAAATTCTTGCCTTGTCCTTCCTTAGCTAATAATCTTCATTAAATATGATTTATAAATTCACCAAAACTTTAGGCATCTTATTTTATTTCAATTTCACAATCTGATTTCCATATTGATCTTGTAATTTATCATTATTTTTTTGGCAAAACTCTACTTCATTCTGTATAAAATATATTATTTGATTATCAGAGTCAAAAAATTGCCAACTTACATCATTATTTTGGACTGAAGGCATGAATAAAACCTTCATTTGGGTCTAATCCTTATTATCCTTAATCTGATTTGAAATATCATATTGTGTTCCGATGGAAACAAGTCTTTTTGCATGCTAATTTGCTCCTCTAGGAATGGATCGAATATCAAATGCAAGGAAATATTTCATGAGATACAAAAATATATGTTTGTAGGCCTTCAAAATAGGATTATTTTCTGAACTCAAACCTTTTAATTGTTTCACCACTAACTCACTATCACCTTTCACCTGCAAGAGCTTAATATCTCTTTTCCTAGCCCATTGATGGCCATAGATAAGATCTTCATATTATTTAGTATTGGAAGTACAACTAAACTAGAATTTAGTAGAAGAATAATCATTTTTATTTTTTGGTGAAACCAACATTACACCATCCCCACTTCCATTCTTTGTTTTGGATCCATCAATGTATAAATTTCTTACTCCTTTTTGATCTTATATTGAGCTAGTGAGACTAGGCAATAAGTCACCCTCTTCGGGTATACAATAAACCTCAAAAACAGCATATTAAATAATTTTATAGGGTTAATGTCCATTATTTTTATCATCCCACACATCCAAGAGAATATTTGGTATACCCTTAAGAGGCCTAGAAGTATCTTGCTTAATTATGTTATCATCTTCTTTTAAAATACTGCTATTCACATTTGACATTTTTGGCATAAATGTTTCAAGGTGAAATCTGGAAATAGGCTTAGATATAATAGTAACCTTGGTTATAAAAATCATGTATGACCAATCTAAGGAAATTTAACCTCTTATTTTGGTAGTGAAATATTTGGATAGGCAAAGTGCAAAATATGGAGCTAGATCAACAACAACATCCTGTAAAATGGTAAAATTTAGACAAGCAACAAGTATCATTTTAGATCTTTCAACACACCTAAAATGTTGTTATAAGACCCATATAATTTCAATACACCTTTTTCATGGGGTTCATACTACAATCCTAACTTATCAGCTATTGATTTTAGCATGATAGAGGTACTATCCCCACTGTCAATCATATAATTGTGAACTAGATAATCTCTAATGATAAAAAAAAGTTAAAATGGTGGAGGATTAGTCACCTTAAGAGGTTGAGACTCAACATATAGATTATAATTAGTTATGACAACATTTACTCTTTATCTTTTAAGTGGTCTCTCAAAGATATTGAGCTTTGAAAGTTCCTCTTGCAAGTAGTCCTTTTGTTTTGGGATTAGTGGTGTATCCCACATTGAAATTGATACTGAAGTCTTATTCATATGATCCATAATACTGAGTGGAGAAGTGGCTGCCCTTGACTGTAATTTAAGAGAAAGAACTCCCAAATGTTGTGTAAATTGAGGTATGTAAGGCCCTTTCATGTTCTTATCTTTTGGATCTTAAGCTTGTTGATTTGAACTTTTATGAGGTAGCTCATGTGTAGTCATCTTTTGTTGTAGTTGAGATGTAAGAGGGGCTTCCCTATTAGGACCTGGGCCTTCACCAATTGATATTTTCTTGGATCTAGTATGGGCTACAACTGAATTATTAATATTAGGTAAATCTTGACTTTTATTTATAGGTAAGTGATCAAAAGAATTCTCACCTTCCTTGAAGTTCACAAATGCAATTTTAGTAAGTGCCTTACCACTACCTTCTCTTTTTTGATTTGGCACTTCTACTTTAGTGAATGAATGAATGTCTCCATGAAAAAGAGAGGATTACTTATTCTGAGAAGGTGTCTAGTTTTCAAATGAAGGAAGAACTGAACTCTATTGCATAAGAGATTAATGAGGGCTCTCACTGGTTGGAGCCATTATCATGTTGTTTGATTGATCCCATTGATTGTTCCATTGTCTTAATTGAGATTATTTACTCTAATTTATCACAATAGCTCTGGAATTGCTTGGAGCATTAGGATTTTACTTTATTGATTTAGAATTATTCCCCTATCCTTGTTGATTGGATTGATAGGATGGTTTATTAGACTGATAATTTTGATTAATATTTTGATATGGCTTATATGGTAGAGCTTGTTGCCTCTCCATTGCCACCGACTTATTAGTTTGATACTTAAGAAGACTCTCTATCCTCCCCAATCTATTATTTTGATCATCTTTTATTTCATCGAACTTTGATGACTCTAGAATTGGAACAATAGTTGGAGTAGGAGAATGGATCTATGGAAAAAGAGGCATTAGAGATAACTTACCTGCTTGTATAAGGCAATTTTCAACCTTGATTGCTAATTCAAAAGCTTCAGGTAAAGTGTTCCATCCAATGGATTAGATCATGATACCCACATCTGAATTAAGATCCTTTCAATATTATAGAAAAGCATAGTTGAGTGTAGGCTTCATCATTGCATGAATTCTATCCCAAGTCTTCTAGAAACTATAGTTGAAATCCACCATGAATTCATGAATAAATATCTTAAATTATTGTAAGTTACTCCATAAGTGAAAGATAATCTATGTTGGTATATAGTCTAAATACACTCTATTATTTGTATCAACTCATATGTAAACAAAAAAGCTCTCCTTTATTGATGTATGATGCCAAAAAATACAATCTTTTTTTAGCTCCAAGAATAATCAAATGGATTGAAAAAAGACAATATATATGTCTAAAACAAAGGTATAGCCAAAGTGGCATTGATTTGGAAGAAGGATTAGTCTTGGTTGGTTAACTCAAGACTAACTCTTTTTAAAATGTTTAAACAAATCATTAAAAACTTTAAACTCCACAAAATATGCATGATCTTCAAAGTTTGGCATAGGAATAAGATGGTGGGCCCAATTGACAAGTCAAATATTCTTGCATGAAATGCTACACCAAATATTAGATGGATAAATGAATTGATTTTAAACTGATTTGGAATGTTGATTACATGAAAAACAAGATATCTTATCAAAAGTCAATTGAAGCTTTGACTAGTTTACTTCACCAAGCTCCACTTTGCATGAAAAGGGAATTTGAAGGCTGAATATGCACATGAAACTCAATTTAACAGCAGAAAAAACTATGTGGAAACTCAAATTGAAATCCTTGAATAGACATCCAATGCCAAACTCTGACTTAACTATTTGACCAAGTAGGCCTATTAGACCAAATATGCCTAAAATCAAATTTATGCATCTAAACTCCATTAAACCTACATAAATAATCTATTAAACCTAAAAAAACAATGAATTAGACATGGAACAACTTTCATCATCACCACATGTGTGATTTCAATGAGAAAACACTTGCCATTCAGTCAATAGGGTTGAGTAGGCCTATTTTACTTCATTTTCCTACAGACTAGCCATTTTGATCAAGCTAATAGGGGAAATTATGGAATGCTTTATGACCAAATGAATATTTTAAGATGAATAAAAATTCTTAGGCTTCAAGCTCCATTGATTATATTTCATTGAACTTCCCAATATTTCATTTTACATGCTTTTTTATACAAAAAAATGATTTTGGACCTCATCCATATAGCTCCATTTATAAAATACTCTATAATTTTAATTCATGTTTTGAAAGGCTTTATATTTATCCAAGGTGATTTTATGGTAAAAAATCCAACCTTTTTCAAAATTGGGTTTTTAGAGGTTTAGGAGGGTTCTAAAGTTGAATATTCAAAATAATTATTCATAAAGTATAGAATTACAAATCTCAAATTATTGACATTAATTTGTAGCATACTAACCCCAATAAAATCCTTAAAAATATTGGGCTCCCATACAAAAGATATGAAAAGTTCCCATGTGGAGGAAATTTTCCTGTAGTGTTTAGCTTACATTCTAGGTTACCTAAGCTCTTAACAATTGTTCATAAAGCACAACCCCTCAATATATCTAAATTATTCATGAATTATAATTACATATGGGTAATTTTAACATACTAATATATTTCAGCCAAAATCCACATGTGGTGAACAATACAAGCATTTGAACAGGAGGCATGGAAGGGTGTCTAGAACTGTAAAAAGTGGAAAAATTTAGCAAGATGAAAATAAATCTTAACCTACTTCAAAAATTATGAAAAAATCATCATATTACCTGTAGCATGCTATCAAAACACTCTAAAATCACATTTTTCTTAAAAATTAAAAAAAAAAACTTTTTGGCCTATATGCCTATTTGCTTGCATAAGCCTGTATGAGCATGGTTTGCATAAAATTTGGATTTTTAAATTTTTTTAAATGTTTTATTATGATTTAAAAACATCATCCCATACTTATTAATCTTTTAACTAGGCTTACAAACCTCTATGACACTCCAGAATGATGCCTGCTCTTATGGTGGTCGCCAAAAGACATGATGATGATTGTGATAAAACATAAAATATGTACACTATTAAAATGGAAAATAAATATTTTTAAAAGTTTATTCAACTCATGATGACCCTATTTCCAAAATTTCAAGTCCTAAAACCACTTGTAGCTGCCAAAAACCTCAAGTTTATTTCAAAATTAACCCCTGTGCATGGACTATGTACATAATTGACTGAGTATTGGATATTTGAAAGATATTTCATGGTTTATTAAGTTTATAAATGTCAAAAATAATCTTAAATTATTAAAATATTCATTTCAAGATATTTGAAAACTCTTTTACCCCTATTTTCAAGTATATCAAGACCCTTCAACAAACAACCAGGCCTCTCAAAATACTGTGTTTATCTACTGCAAGTGGGAATTGGTTAGTTTTGAACAATATTTATATTTCAATCCATATTTAAAATGTTTTTTAAGACCATTTAGGCTAAAATATATCTCTTGACAATCTTCTTTATGGAAATGACTAGTTTCAAGCTTATTAGGCCTTGAACTAGGTATATTCTATACAATGACCTGCAGGTACCTTCAAAGAATGATGATACTATATGTGGGCTTGGTACAATGTTTTTTTATTCCTATTGACTACTTAAATTTTCTCAAGTATCATCACAGACATCACTTTACCTGAAAGGATGGTTTCTAGTCCTCACCTCATGGCCTAGGATTGAATTTTAAGCCTAGTTGTAAGTCACTATCTTGATAGGTGATCTTGACTATACCCTTAGTGTTCTTATTATCTCCCTTACCTTAAGTCCATTAAATTCATGTTTAACTCAAAATCCCTTTATATCCTCCTTGCTTTGACATGAAACTCCCTTAGCTATTCACCCACTCTTGCATATACTAGCTTGAAGGTCCTTGATTGTGCCTAAGTAGGTTGTAGGCATGCTCTTAAAATATCTTCACTAAGATAATAAGTGCATTTATATTCATCATCCTATCAACCAACCTATTCATCATTATTTTCACCTTTAAACCTTCATTACTAACAAGAGCACCACTTTCACTTAATTGAAAACCTTGTTTGTTCTTGACAAACCACTTTAAAGACTTGTTTGAAAACCCTTGCTTTAGAAAAGGCATGGCTGTAAATATAAATTCCAAGGGAGAAATATAATTCCTTGTAAATTTAAATCTTAAATCCTACCAATTTTATACAACATTTATTGACTTTTAACATGCTAGAAAATCTATAAAAATAGTCTCCTCCTTTCTCTCGCTTTGACTATGATATGACTTTAGATTGAGGTATGTATAGACAGTAACCAGGGTTCTGATGCTTTGCTCAGTCATCAAGTGATAATGATCCTTGATCATAAAATTTTTATTCTCCACAATCCATATTCTCCTTGGAGTGATAGTGGTCAAACCCTTATATTATCTCTTATTTTCTAGTCCACCTACCTAGCTATAGATGATCATTATTAGGCACTGTTAGATGCCTTGCATAGGATATAAATGCCTGTCATTCATTTCTAGAACCTAATTATCATTTATTTGAACCTTTTTGGTCACCATGATGAGTCTTGAAATATGATATCTCATTGATTTTATGTAATAAGAGATCCTAACATTTAACCATGAAACCCTCTTGATGATCCAAATCCTTTATCTCTTGCAATATACAAGCTTGTAAGGTATCCTTTCATAATGATTATAATGTGGAATTTATCCTTTTGTACCATCATACTACTTGGTCTTGAATATCCTTTAAAACTATGTTTTCCTCATGATAATACCAAACTCAATGCTTGATGTCTATTTGCTAAATATCCTCCTTAGAGAACATTTAGTGCCTTAGGACTACCAAGAGCCAAGTCTAATGTTTAGTATGAGCCTATAGGTGATGATATTGACCTTCTTAGGGTTGTGTGTGTTAAGAATATTTTGTTCCTCTATTTATTATCTTTGATACTCATTTCAATTATTTCTCAATAAACCTCTTCATGTATCTAAAAACCTCTTTACAGACCATTATATCTAATCCTCTCTGTCAAACTAAAAAGGTGACTGTGCTTTTGAGTGGTTACAGGTGATCTTAGACTTCCCTCCAATTATTTTTGAATACCATGCTTTACTTTTCATGAACTTTATGCCTTCAATACTCTTCATGCCTATTTGGTAACCACACAAGACCTTTGAGTCCTAAGATAGACTATCCTTGCTATCAAGCATGCCTTCTTTGGAATGGCACAGGCCTGTTGGTCAACATTGGGGTTATAGGTTTCCTTTTTAGGGGAAAGAGTTTATGTTGAGTACTCCCTTATTACAAATCCTTCATGTCTTGGTGCTTTGATACTTGATATAGCCATTTTCATGTAAAATTCCTCTTTATCTACTATATAAGCCTTGAAATAGTCACAACACAGTCTTGTAGGGTTCATTAGGGCTGTAGGTGACTTCATAGTGAGTTATAGGTTCAAAAATGAGGTGGTTATAGGTAATTCTCTAAATCTCTTAAACCCTTCATCCATCCATCAATAATTATCCACTCATATAGGAATCTCTTTCCATACCAAGCATGTTTTCTCTTTTTGTTGATCAAAACCTACCACTTAAAGCTTCTCAAAGTCTAACTTACATAACAATAGGCTTCCCTAGACAAGCTCAGGCCTATGGGTGCACTCTATGTAGGAATATAACTATTTATGTTTAATAATGGAGCTTTAATAAAGTCAAACCTTTAGTCCATCCATGATGTTCATATCTCTTTAACTTTGCTATGGTGTTTGACCTTGAAGCAAGATCCATATACCATTCCTTGACTAAACTCATGTAATTAATTGTCATTATAAAGATAATGATAATGATAGGACCTTCATGAAGACCAAAAATTTATTTTATCCTTGTTATTATCCTCTATTAAAATTGATTAGGTTATGGAATAATCCCTAAGGAGATATCTTTATCCTTTTGAGTGCATAATGATGCTTTGTAGGCCTAAATACCTTTGTTTATGCTCATGATGATGCCTATTTTCAGTTCATAACCTTTTTGATGTGAAAATATGTGATGGAACAATGGTTTTAAGAGTGATATGACATTAATGGAGGATGAAAACAAGATGGAGGGCTTATAAAAGCTTGAAGACCATAGAAAATGATTGATATATGGTAGTGAGATGGGGTAAGTGAGATGAAGGTGGGAAAGAGCATGAAGGAACATGACAAAGGTTACCTGAAGCATATTATGAAAACACAAACCAATTATCATCACATCCAAATAATTTAGAGGCCATTATATAAGAGAAAGAGAGTAAAATTGAATCATGGTTTTCTCCAAAAACCTTAAAATTTGCAAAAATTCCTTAATGAATGCTAAACTAACCCTTTGGAGACATCTTAAGAACATGGAGATAGTATTTATTACCATGAAATAAGAATAACCTCTTATAATTATGATTATAAATCATGAAAACCTGATTAAAACCTTGCAAACATGAACTTCTTGAAAAATTGAAGTTGTCATCTCCTTATATGATCGTACAACTTCTCCTTACAAGCTTGTTAACTACAAATTTATATTGGCTAACTTTGTGCCCATTTTTTGACCTTTAATTGTATAAATAATATCTAAATTAGGCCATAGAAAGGTATAAAAAGTACCCAAGATCCTAGAACAATTTGAATTTCCTTTAAACTCTACCCCTGTGAGGAGAAAATGGAGAAAAATAGTTGCCTTTTTGGTTGCAAGGCAACAAAATTTGACTTGGATTCAACTATATGGTTCATGATCCTATAGAATCTAATTAAGAAACCACTTAGACCATCAGGAATCCATCTGAGTCTTCTTCACCCCAAATTTTAGACCTTTACTCTCCTCTAGTAGTTCGTACCATCAAAAAAACTATAAGTAGGTCTCATTGTGCCAATAGGCAAAGTAACAGAAGAAGGCTATTTTAGGGTCTGTATGGCCATAAATCATCATGTAATTTATTTTGAAGCTTGGATATTCCATAAACTCTACTCCCCCTACTTTGGCTGTATGGAATCCATATAGATTTTGTACTATTCTTTCAAAATGAAAGAAAAGAGCTCTTTTTACCCTATTAAAATCCAACTTTCACTTTAACCACTTAAAATAGAATCCTTTATAATTATTATGTTCTATTCATGAAAGATTTATACAATTTCAACCCTTTTCATGTTTTAAATATGATAATTTGGCATGTGTGGGGTGGAAAAGGGACTTTTTTGGGCTAATTAACATATCAAATGACCTTTTTAAAGTTTTAAACTTTAGGATTAAGATATTTTCACATTTTTTAATATGTTAAAAGCCTTTTTGAAATTATAATAATCCATTTTTACACCATTTTTGATGTTTTTTCTCAAAAATTACATTTTTAGGCCACAATTGACCAGTTTGACTAGCTACAAAGGGATATTGGTGAGATTTAAGAAAGTTTCAAATAATAGGGATAGAAATTTGACCTTGATAGGATAAATTACTAACATATGATATCCCATCTTGATTAATTCAAACATATCATCATCAAATGCATATGCCTCTTGAAAGGATAGAGTTGAAAGGTTGTTTTTCCTTTGCATAATTACTTGAGTGCCAAAGTTGCCTTCTCCATATTTGACCAGATCATAACCTCCTTGAAGAGGAGTATATCCTAATCTGATGACTTCAAAAAAATCATCCAAAGGCTTCTTAATAACTTGTTCTTTCTCATCTATGACATGTTGGACAATGTCATCTTGTACATCATCACTTGTAATCAACTCTAAAGAAGTAGTAGACCCCTTGAGAGACTCAAACTCATTACAAATATTTTCAAACTTCTACCACAAGTCCTCATATTCCTTTTGATCAACATAATTAATGGGAAAAAATATAAAATACCCTTCATCCTCTTTCTTATAATCCAAAAATAATTCATCTAAAACTTCTTCTTCAACACAATGAAGGCATTCTTCATTATCAACCAAACAAGGAGACTCAAAACAAGGACTCACCTCTTCTTCAACACTTAAGACCTCTTAATGGATCTCAAATTTTTTCTCAGCTATTATAATTTAATATTTATTCTAAAGGGATTCAAGATCTTTAATCTCTTTCTTTATGATTCCAAGACTAGGCATTTTGAAGTCATGTGACTTAGTCTAATGAGGCTGCCAAGGAAATAGGCTTTCTTCAAGAAAGAGTTATAATTTTTTGTCAACCAAATACTAATCTTCAGGTTCCCATACCATATGTCCATCAATTAAAATGGTGATGGGGTGAGGACAATATGAACTAGTTGGTGGAGGTGGCACATAGAATTCAAAATCAAATTGAGAGTGAAATGTAGGAGCTTCTTTTGGAAGCTCTTGAGGAAGGGGAGGTAGACCTTGGGCTAAAACAACTTAGTTTTCTTCATTCCACATGACAATCACTTCATTCACATCTACTTTATCTTTATAAATATCTTGAGGAAGGTTATATGGGGTGTGTTTATAAATAATATATTTTTAGTCTAAACCTTCCATCACACCTTAACTTATCAATTTCATCTTTGACTCTAACTCTTCAATTTTCTTGGCTAGGTTCTCTTATAAAAGTCTCTCTTGGAGTTCATAAGAATCATCAAGAGCATAAGGAATGCATGATATATAACATGGAACACAAAAATATTCTTCAGGAAGGGTGGGGGATACTTGTAAAGGATCAACTTCATCCTCAACTTCACACGTTTTGTCAAGACTTTTCTCTTGTTTCTTTCCCCATAACTCCACTATCTTATTCCAGCTTAGAATTTTAGGATTATAAGTCTCTTTTTGAGGTGGTGGGGATGCAATTTGAGAGGGAAATGAGGGATTTAATTCCACTTCCTTTGATTATAACATGGACTATGGCATATGCATATTATCTAACTCTATCTTCCAACTAATTGGGAGAAGGATGAATTTAATATCCTTGATTGGGCTCATGATTAGGGATCAAATATGGTTGCTAGGAAACTTGGGGAAGTGGATATGAGGGATGATAGGTTTGGTGAGGTTTCCTTTCATGAACTCCTAGCCTATCCTCTACAGAAGAAAATAGGCCACTCACATCAAGCATCTCACTTATGAGCCTTTGCCAATTAGCTCTCTCAATAGGTACCCACTCTCTTTTGAACAAATATAATACATATCTCACCTTAATAATAATATTATTAGGAACCTCTTGACCACATCCCCTTAGAGTATCAAACTCTATCATATACTTCTCATAGCCCAAGAGTGTTTGCTTGAAAGTGGAGATGGATTGACTTGAGAAGTGACTAGGTTGACTAGGAGAAAGATATGGAGAAAGCTGATTGTAGGACTAATACACTTCATGACCAGGCTGGTACACTTCATTACAAGGCTAGTACACTTCATGACAAGGTTGATTAATAACTTATTCATATTGATAGGAAATAGTACAAGCTTAAAAAGTCTCACCAACTTGTGTAAAATAGTTCTCACCACCAAAATTAGCCATGAAACTTCATTGAAAGCAAGAACACAAAGGAAAATGTTACCTACAATCTTCAAATGATAACTTGGGTTGTTTGACCAACTGATATATCCTTAGAGTTACCATTGATGCTTTGATATATGCCTCTAAAGGTTAATTATTGATAGATAACACCAAAAATATCTCATCTTCTTAGACCAAGAGTCCCACTGGGCATGACAAAAATTGTTGTCACTTGGATTTTCACCCTTTTAGGAGATTTCAAAGCTCTCCTCATCCAATTGGTGCAATTAAAACACCTTTAGGCTTGTCGGTAGCCTAAGGATGAGGTGAATCTCTAGATAGGGATAACTCCCTTGATGTATCACTTTGGATCACAACTACACTTAACTTTGGGGGGTGAAAATGGTGAGAGAAATAAAATTAAACTAACCTAAAAGAGGTGATACACCAAACAATATGATGACTTCCAACTAGTAGCATGTTACACATGAGAACAAAGAATGAACTGAACATATACTTCTCTAATCTTCATCTTCTCACATCAATGTTACATTATGATCTTATGGATGAATGTGCAAATCTAGGAGGATTATACAAGAGGCATATGAGGGCACTAATGAATATACTAACTCACTCAATCCTTGAAATTTCCTAGAACACTTCACATGACCTATAAGAAGAAGCTTTCCAACTACACATAAGATGCAAAAATGAGATAGAATGCTAAGGAATCCATAATATTCACTAATAAAGATACAAAATTCAAGTAAAATTCACTAAGAATAGTCATGAAGAGGTAAAAATAAGTATTATTATTGATCAAATGGTATGTAAATGAGTAGGGCTTCACCATATTTAGGTGAAACATGAGTTATAATGGCCAAAATGGCTAGTTATTATAGAACTTGAGAGAGAGAGAAGAGAGAAGGCCAAGGGTCAAAAAGACACTTGTCAAGCTAATAAAATTAGATACTTTTACATGATAAGAGGATATGGGATGAACCATGCAAGGTTAAGAAGTCCAAGTGTCTATCCAAGTCATCAAACTCGTGCAAAGTGGCATAAACTCCTCTTAACTAGATCAAAAATACCTTCATGATTTGAGATTATTGAATGCCTTATAAATTAATAGTATCAGTTATAATTATTGGAATGAAGGTTAAGTATTTCATACATACCTCTCCATGTATTAGTTGTAGGCCTGGTCCTCTAGAATCATCCCAAAATGAGATACAATCATCTGTTATAAAGAAAACTCCTCTTTCATGCACCTTTCACACTTGACCTCAAAATTGGAAATATTTTCTCATGAAAATATATGTGAGGGAGTGGATGACAAGTTTAAAGACCCTCCATGGCCTTAGAATCATCAGGCACACCTTAAAATCACCTCACTTGGAGTTTTCCATCCTTCTCACTAGCTTGTCTACTATGCTATTTTTGACTAGGCTATTGTTCAAACCCCTAAAATTTTATTCAAGGCATACCATAGGGATTTATTAAAAGTCATAATATTCCCTCCAAACTTGATTTCATCCTCAAAATCCTCTTGTAGCCTGCATAATTCACAAAATTATTAATAAAATCTTGTTTTTCACCCTATCCATATAAGTTTGTACAAGTAAAAAGTATGGGGAGAAACTTTAGGGAGTCCTTTGTAGGTTATAATATATTTCATGGTCAAATTTTTCCATTATATCAGACTTCTAACTCCATTTCCTCAAACTGGTCATTGGCAAGGGTTTAAGAGGGTTTAGGCCTATTTTGACCTCTTAAGCTGTGTTCATAAAAACATGACATGGGAGTTGAAGAAAAATTCCAAAAGTATTTCCTTAAATACCCTTACTAACCTACCTAAAATCCCTTGGCTCCCATTCAAAGCATCAAGAGAGATATGAGTGTTCAAACATATCCTATCGATCCCTTTTTCTCATCTTGCATAAGTGTGAGTTAGTTTCTAAGCCATAAATGGCATCCTCAAGGTTTAATTTTCATATTAATTGTTTTAAAACATATACTATGTCCCCATATACATGATCTAATTCATGGTAATTTTCATCTCATGCTATAATTATGAGTGACCCCTTATTTGGCCTTAGGTTTAACCCTTACCTAATAGGCATGACTGCACCTTAGAGATCATAATGAATTTTTATGGTTTTATTTACCTCAAAATATATAAAAAACCTATATAGTGACCCATTAAACATTTATATATAGGTTATAATGATCACCTTATGTCACAATTGGAATTGACCCTCTATTTGGCCTTTAGGCTTAAGTGTGCCTAACAAGATTGACTGCAACTCCAAGGGTTTATATTTCCCTATTTAGTTTCATATCTTTGAAATTGGTTTATAGGATTTTAATAGGTATCCCTCATATTTAAAAACCTTTTTTAATTATTTCCTTGGCTTATAATTTAATCCTTTTACCCAATCCTCCAAATCTACCAGTTTAAGCCTAAGCGAAAGTACCCCTATCTGAGACAAAACAGGGGTAGTTTCCCTATTCTCTCATAAAAAATGAAAATTAAAGTTCTTTATTCAAGTGGTGAGTACATACCACACTAAAATTCATACCTATTTCATATCATTTGACACCTTAAACTTATAAAAATTTGAGATAGACTAGGAAAAAGTAGACTGTGCAGGGTTTTATCCATGTGGATTGAGTTTGTCTGATTAGAGACCTTACCTCTACTTGTTTTATACTTATAAGAGCCTATATATTTTTTAATTATAATAATGGATTTTATCATTGTTGTTTTCACCATTTCACTCTTCATACACACTTAGAATTAACCAAACTGGGCCATCTCTGCCTTAACTATGAAAACCCTACCAAACTGTGCTTTTTTGCTTTGAGGTGATGTATGAAGGTTTCATGTGTGTTTTAGTTTTATAAAAGCATCTAAAATATTATCATAAGTCCTTGTTAATTACCTGTTATGTTTTTAACCCTTTCCAAACTCTTCAAATGATATCCTTGTTTGACTGGTTGAGACTGCTATAACCCTTGCCTGATTGTGTCTTCCTTTGATAATAACCCATGTAGGTGCTTTTTTTGCATGATTCAAGATTGAAATAATGATTTAGGGAATTTTTTGAATCCTAAATAGTGATATATCAATTATATTGACTCATTAGTTTACCTTGAGTGACCTTAGATCATCACTTAGGCACATTTCTCATCTCACTACCTATCTCAGTCATCCTCAACTAACTGTATAGGAGTTTTAAGACCTATAAGTGGATATGCATGAATTAAGCATTGGTAATAGTTCATGGGTTTCCTTAAAACATTTAAATGTCCCTTTTCAATTACTTGGATCATTTTATCCCATGTTCATTCCATATTCTCACCAAAACACTGCACATATTCATTATTTTCACAATCATCCTTAGTGGTTGTAAGTGTGCATTATCATTTTAATGAATACTTATAGGTGTGAATTACACATTTATATATATAGCATAATAATTTGGATATCCCATAAGGTATATGTAATTCATTTTACATCTACCAACTAATCTTCTCATGTTTAAGCCTCTATATGGACTGTGTAGGAGTTTGACCCCTATTGTAGGTGCACATTATGAGAGGAAAGTACACTTGTAGGTTCACTTTAGGAACCTAAACAGTATGTATCAACATTTTATTAATGATTTTTTAGATCGTAAGTACCATTTTCACTATTTTTAACAATTAAACTTTGTTAGCATGGTCTTGTGTTAACTTTGGAATCAAAGGTTGTTCAAAACTCAAATTTCTTGTAGGTTCACTATCTAAAATTAGTGAATGAAAGTGCACTTTTAGGCTTCTCAAAAACCACCTTCCACTTATCATCTACCCTTAAAAATTTGTAAAATTATTATCCATGGTATAGGTTTCAAAATAAATCCATTTTTATTCTCCAAAATCTCATGTATCTGTGTCATATGTTACTCTCAAAACACTTTAGGATCTTTGTTCTACATTTTTAGGGACTAAATCCTAGAACTCACTCACTTCATCTTTAAAGGCAATATATCATTATATTTTCCATTATACCTCTTCAAATGGGTCTATCATGAGTCTTGATTCATGCTATGACTTTAGGGACAGTTTCAACATCAATTCTAACACCTCAAAATGGTTTCCTTGCCCTCTATTAGATCGCATGTATGTGCACATTCTAATGTCCAGGCACCAAGTATGAGGATGTGATGGGTAATGAGATCATGGATTGTATTTATTACCAGCATAAATTTTTTTATAAGGATTAAAAAAATATACCATGGTCTAAAATAACTTTAGGAAGGTTTCTATATCTCATTTCAGTTCTTGAAAACTCTTGTGGGCACATACCAATGGCAGACTGAATGCAAAAGTTACACATGATTGCACATTCCCTCATTTTGTATCAAATTAAGGATTGAATCACCACTTCATGATGTTAAAGGATACACCAAGACTTAAAAAAATTAAATACACCCTTGCGAACATGGCATAAAGGTTTTAAACATGTTATTTACTAAGACTAATTGTGTGTGATAGTCATAAACAAACAACATGATTCTTGTGAATGCAATCTCATGAAGTATGATATTTAAAATGAACTTTAGGGGAAATTAAATCAAAATAAAATTTAAAAATAATAAATAACCTATCATAACTCCCTAGATCTATTGATAAAGCATGAAAATTCTGAACATGGTGAAAAACTGCCTATTGCATAAAAAGTGCTTCTTCTTGCAACATAAGTTACTTTTCTCATAAAAACACTTTTAAACATGAAAAAATCATGAAGGTAATTTTATAATATATAAAAAATCCTATGGAAAAAACATCACCATCTTTTTCATATGGATTTGACCAAAATGGAGTAAAACCTATAAGGTGCATGAGACAGCCAACAAAAATGTATATTCAACTTCATGAGGATGGATCACAAATAAAAATATACCATTATTTAAAATATTTATATGTAAATTAAGGTATATAATTTTAGTACAACCTACCAGAATAATTTGACTTTAAACCTTCTCATTTATCTATACTAAGCAAAACCCTAAAGGTCACTTCTACATGTCTAGGAGAGCAAAGATGGAACATAACGGCTTTGGGGAAAAAAATGGTACTTATAGATAAAATAAAAAGTTGGAATTAGTTTGGGGAATATTAAATTATGTTTCATGAGCTTTTTCCATGTGGCACACTTCCCCATGAGCTGTATAAGTGCCAAAATCTCTTTATTTCTCAAGAAAACTACCAATTCCACAGAAAAACCTGTCACTTTTTAGTTATGTAAATTTATTAATACCTCTAAGGACAAATTGGATGTTACATCACATTTTTTAACCTTAAAACTTCCCAATAAATTTGTACAACTCATTAAATGCACCTTTTTTACCTCAAAGTGACCTAAAATGACATGTTTTCTAATATAATTAATGACCAATAATAATATAACATTGAATAGCATTAAATGACCTATGATATACCTGATGAAAAAATATTAAACCCCCTAAAATACTTAAAAGTCATTTTTTTACCTAGGGGTTCCCCAATTTGACCCAAAAGTCAAATTTGGTCAATAAATACCATTGGTCGTTTCTACATGTCTTTCTTATTTTTCCAAACCATGTTGGGTCTACAAAGGATTTTAGAAGGGTTGGGTTTACCTAAAGTCTTAGGATACTTGGTAAACTTAGTAATGTGAAAGGCATATTTCAAAATAGTATGTAGAAATGCCTGTGTCCTCAGTAATGACCTATTGTGAAAGTGTGGTAGGGAATGGATAAACCAAAGTGGAAGTAAGGTCACTTGGGTTGATATAATTGGAATTGGGTGGTTGATAAACTATTTATTTGTTCTTATTTTCTAGGAATTCAGAACCAAGGCAATAATTATAATTATGAAATTCACCCTCTAAGTGTTTGCAATATTGGTAGGGCTACAAATCAGCATGAATGGTAACCTCACTTCCAGCATAGGGAAACTTGAGGCACTAGTGTAAGGTGGATGGGACAGTGTATACTTAATGGATCTAAGGATGACCAAGAATTATATTATATGGTAGTTCAATGTCCATAACATGGCATATAGTATGATGGAATACAGACCCAATAATGATTGGCAAATAGATAGTTCTGGAAGATTCCCTATCAACATTATCATATGCCTTGATCATGATTATCTCAAGTTGGATATCCTTGGTAGTATAACAAAATCATTTTATTAACTTGAGAGACACTATGTTCATCCCTAAACCATTGTCTATAAGAACCCACTTGATTTTATGGTTTTCTATAATGACCTCAATATACAAGAGGTCATTATGGCTAGGACCAAGAGTAGATATATCTCTCTGATCAAATATAATCTATCAAAAAGGAGATAAATGCCTTAAAAGTTTTTGAAATTATTTAGGGTTAAACTCTTGGGGAATAGTGGACTATTAAAGGAAGTCATTTAAAATAGTTCTATGTACTTTTGATGTACACAAAAGGTTTGGATAGAAATTTGTGCAAGGGTTTTACTTAGTTGGTCCAAGATACTATACATATTTTTAACAAAAGAATGAGAGGGATTGTCCTTGGCTAGTACAATGTTTAGTTTTGGATCCAAAGGCATATTGTTCAAGTTTGGTCTAGTGTTGGAAGAGGGTAAAAGGCCCTACATGGTGACTCATGAGAATCTAGTTATGATTATACAATCTAGAGTCAGCAAAGAGCCATTATAATTAGAAGAAGTTAAAAGGCTTTTGATGGTAACTTGTGAGTGTCTATTTGCATTTACACAATTTTAAGTTGGCAAAGAGTAATTATAATTAGAAGAAGGGTGCAGTGGTCCATAATAATAACCAATATAAATCAAGGTGACATAGAATTGATTGAACCTAATGTAGTATTACTTGAGGAAGAGGGCATTGACCCTATAATGGGGGTCCAGTACTTTGAGAAGATTTGGATAGTTCATAGGATTTTATGGTGATATTGGTGATGTGATTGTTAGAAACATGTCCCACAGTGTTATTATAATCATGTGGCATGCTATTGTAACTTGAGTTATTGGCATGGGTATTATGATACTGATTATGATCATGTTGATTATGATTCTTGCCTTGTGCTTATTGACATTGGTCTTGTCCTTGATTTTGATTGTTCCTTGGTGGCTATTGATTGTGTCGAGAAAATAGGTCCTTGTAAATGACCATATCCTAATTAGTGTTTTTCACTATGTGTTTTACTTTAATTTCACCACTTTTGATCATGTCCTCAATAAGATGCCTTAATTAAACACATCATTAAATGTCATGACCAATAACATAATGAAAATTACAAAACCCACCTTTTTGATACCAATCAGATTTAGGTTGATCTTCATGGAATGGCCTTGGTATAGGCCACACAATCATATTAGTTGTCACCAATTTTTGTAACATAGCCTCAACAGGCTCTTCCAATTTGTTGAATACCCTATATTTATTGAATACACTTCATGGAGGATACCTTTGTAAGGTGGTTGATGAAGTTGATGGGGCTAGATGCAAATTTGGAGCCAATGGAGCCTACACTATTTGGACATATCTAGATTCTATCACTCAATTTCTGACCATGTTCTTTTTTTTATTAAACACCTTAGGTTTCTCTATAGCAATAGCTTAAACTAGTGATTGGGTCTAATTATATGTTTAACCCTATGAATAAATATTTACAAGGCCCTTAGTAATGAACACCTTATCAATTTGTACACCCTTGTTTATAATCTCCTTTAATGTGTTTACACAAAAAAGTAGTAAATTATGAGCCACCTTAGGGCGTAAGTTATATGCAAAATTATTAGCCAATTGTTTATCTAGAAAATTATGTTAAAATCATCTAAATAATGCTCTCCATTGTTATAGGTATAATTCAAATATTTTTCCATCTTGTTATTTTACTTTGCACAAGTCGGCTACTATTAACTCATGCTCAATGTTATAAGATAAATGGGTGAAAATTTTCTTAGATAAATCATTCCAATTTACCACTGATCCCTTAGGTAATTTGAGGATCCAATCTAAAGCTTGCCCATCTAAAATAGGTGGAAATAGGTGAAGTCAATAAAGACTTCTATAAGTTACCTCTTGGCATAGCATGAAAAAGGCTTGGATATTTTCTCTAGGGTCACCCTTCCCTTTGTATTTATCAAATTTGGGTGCTTTAAAATGAGGAGGAAAAGGGACTTGGAGAATACTTAATTCAAATGGATATAGACATATCTCGTTAAACTTATATTTCTTAACTCACTTTCTTGTCTCTAATCTTGACACTTTTTCCTTCATCGAATTCCACTCCTACATATTTGGTGCATCTGTAAGTGGAATATAATTTTTTTGGGTTGGTATGTGCCCCTATTACATTGTTTTTTAGGGATATAAACTGTAAGATATGAAACTTTATTCTTGTTTAATCCATGAGTCGAATAGGTCAGTCATTGATTCTTAGGTGGTTGATAAACATTGCCTAAAATCTACCACTATGAATTATACATATACTATTGGTTTTGAGGAGTCTATGGTTGGTTCACTAAAAGACGTGATGATTAAGAGGAACTTATTAAAGTTTTTTTAACAATACCCATAATATGTGTTGATATTTGTGTCCCTTGGTTCTATGAAGGGACAAGATCCTCCTAGTGATTGAAGAATGTATGCTCCATATCTAGTGAAACATGTTGCAAAACATCTCTAGGTCTATTTTGTTTAGCTAAAATCCCTAGGTATATTGTATATGTAGGCTTAACTAGGGTATGTTTTTCTAGATATATTATATTATCTCACTCTTTATAAGATCTATTGTTGATTAAAGTTGTAACCAAAGAGTTTTTTAAGTCTATGATAAGTTTTTTTGCATATCATTGACTGATTTTCTTGATCTTAGTAGTAAGATCCTGATCATTGGGATTAGACTCTATAAGTGTTTCTTTTCCCTTACTAAAAGAAGCAATATTGTATTCTTTATATGAGTGAGATATTTCTCTTGTTGTTGCTCTTCTACCCTAATAAGTGTGTGCAATTGTTCCATTGGGAAATCTGGTGGCAACCTATCACCTGATTCTATCAACCTTAAGAGGGATTCATATTTTTATTCTAAGGGTTGATGTTAATAATAATATTATTTAGACCTTAAGTTTGTTGGGATATCTTCAGACATAATGGAGTTCTTATGTCTATCATAAAAATGCTCTTCCTTATAACTAAGGTTTTAAGAGAACACATTATAAGTATACCTTTGTGTCATGTTTGGAAGATTATTTTATAGGTTTGATAAGATGTGAAATGTGTTTTACAAAATTTTTAAAAATGTGTTTCTATTTCTTCAAACTAAAGATGAGATAGGATAAAACTATAATAAATAGAAGTGGCATAGTACCACATAATTAGAAGAGAGTGATTATGAATTTACTCAACCTTGTTGGGTTGAAATCATTAAATTAAAAGAGGGTAAGATAATTTTGGAACCTAAAGTGTAGGCTAGCACAATAAACTTAGGTAAAAAATGATTTAATATCATAAACATCTAGATACAACTATAGTGAGTTGTGACTAGAAAAATAGAAGAGGGTCTTTCTAATCAAGAAGATAAAAATGCTAATTAAGAAGCTTAAAACATGAATTAACACAGGAACTCTTTAATATAAAGCCAAAACTAAATGGGCATCACAATGGTGACACATTGTAATAAGATGTAGAATGGTCTAGGAACTTAGAGCATGAGTGAATGCAAGATAATATAAGTCTAAAATGAGAATAAAATGATGATGAGTCTTAGTAATGACCTTCAATACAAATAAGAAATTATACCCAAGTTACTCAAACCAAGGTACAAAATGTAAATTGATGGCACCTTGGATTAGAATTTAGAAAGTCAAGATTTTGATTTTTTTTTAAATGGACTTTGAGATTTTTCAAAGTGAATAAATGGTCTAGATTCAAATGGATATCATAAAAATGTTGTTTAGAAAATACAAGCATAATGTTATGAATGAAGATTTAAACAAGGCAAGAAGTGATTTCAATTTGGTTAGTGTAATGCCTCTTTATTCAAACAGAATGGTGATAATAGATTGTTTGTTTTCTCAACATGTTTTCAATTTCACAAAAATAATTTTAGACTAAAAAATACAAAGTAATACAAAATATAAAATGACAAACAAACCTAAGTATAACATCCTAAATCTTAAAACTGACAAGGTTGCATGATATTGTCAAATTTTATCTATATAAGTGTCTTGAGAGGATTTTAAATGTTAATCCAAAAAGTAAAAGTTCATGAAAATTAGGGTTTTTATGCCCCCTCTTCTCTCAATAGTTTATACAATGATATATAACTTAAAGCTACTTACCCTGCATCAATAGTATGTCCACGACAAGTGGGGTTTATCGAAACCTAAATTTTGGCATGCTTAGATGGTGAAATTATGGCTAACACTAGATATTCTCACCTCAATTGGATCCATGTCAATCAAATTATTATGAAAAGGTCTTTTCCTTTTTAAAGCCACTACATCCATCAATTACTTAGTGTAGTGCAATGTCTGAGTTGCCCCTACGGTCTGAGGTCAAGTACCACTAATGGAGACTTTTTTAACTGCTTAAAACAAGTATCCTAATGGATCACAATAAATTTATATATCCCACCATGGATTGGGGTTTAAATTATGTTGTAATATGAATTCTTGGTTCAACACTTCCCTATAAACCCTATGAGAAAATGATGAACTCCCACTCACAAGCCAAAGTGCATAAAAATAAAGATAAGTGAAAAGACTTTATGGTCATTTGAAAATGACTCAAATAATATGGATTTGAGGAGAGCCTTAGTGACTTTATTTTTATTCCTTTGGACAAGGAAATAAATTTAAATAATGAGCATTTTTTATCACCCAAGTTTCCTAAAGGGGATGGGAGAAAACATACACACAACACTCATATTCCTTAAAACACACTTTTTAATAAACTTGCATAAAAATGGAACTATTAAGAACATTTATCCAATGTGAGATTTCATTTTATGAAACCAAAATGAAGTATGTAATGAATTTTGCCTTTGATTTTTTATAAAATGGAGATTAAATGACTCAAATCCTGAAAACAAAGTGTTAAAAGTCTAAAACCAACATGTGAAATTGTTAGAAAAACATCTAGTTTGCATAATTAGAGTGATAGTATTTCCATAATCCATTATATTGTTGTGAATGCTTCTAGATATAACTATGTGTGAAATTTTTTAGATCAACGTTTGGGTCACACTCAATGAACCATCATCAAGATGAGAGCGAGATAAGAATGATCTACATTTGCAGACTAAAGCTCATTTATTCTTATGATGCCAGGAACAAGGTAAGAAAATAGTAAAAAATATAAATAATAAAATAATGACAAGTGACAAAAATGGTGAAGAGAGACTAAACAATCTAAAGAAAGAGGAAATTAAAAATAAAAAATAAAAAATTAAATTAAATTGAAATAAAATTAAAAAATAGAAAATTCAAATTGAGTTTGAAATTAAAATTAAAATTGATATTGAAATTAAAATTAAAATTGATATTAAAATTATAATTATAATTATAATTATAATTATAGTAATAATTATAATTATAATTATAGTAATAATTATAATTATAATTATAATAAAATAGAAATTAAAATTCAAAGTGAAATAAGAATTAAAATTAAAAATAAGATTAAGATTAAGAAATTAAATATAAACTAAACACTAAATAGCAAAAGTATGATAAAAGACTAAGAGATAAAATAGGAAATAACACTTAATAGAAAAGTATAATCAATGATGAAATAAAATAAGTTGATCTAGTTTGCTATTTTAAGTCTCTATTTTTATATTCAGGCTAATCTCACCATTATAAAAAGTGATATCTCCATTCCATAGTATGTTCCCTCCATTCTACAAATCGATCTCGTTGAAAAATAGAATCAAAGAAGACACTAGTTTGTGATCTCACCAATTGACAGGGTGATATCATTGATTAGCAAGGCATTCTTGCCAAAGTATAGGGAATTTTCACTAAAAGGGTAAAAATGATAAAAATAAACAACATTCATTTATAATTTTTGATCCAAGATTATCTTAGCATTTCATAGTGTGATCCTATAGATCCATAGTGTGATCTCATCATCTAATAATGTGATCTCATCATCCAACAGTGCAATCTTGTTGATCCACAATGTGATCTTGTTGATCTTATAAAAAACATAAGTAGATAAAGATCAATTAAATCAATCCCATAATTCATAAATGTGTTTTCAGCATTTCATAGGGCATTCTCACTAATATTCAAGTTGATCTCACTGACTTCCAGAATAATCTTGCCATTTTATAGGTCGATCCCATCATTTTTCTTAGAAGCTGAAGAAATGTAAAATGCAAAAAAATAAAAGTGCAAGCAGCCTCCAAAGAGGGTCTAAATACAAAATTAGAAGGTATAAATACTTGTGTGAGGTGAGAGTCCCATTGGGCACGCTAAAATGTAAATTAAGATTATGATATGCATTAGTTAATGTGTTAGTCAAGAAAACATCTATAAATAGGCATATAGAGCTAAACTATCAAGCTTAATCCCTCATGGGGTGTTTCTAGTTAATCCTAAGAGCTATTTAAAAAAGGAATACTACCAAACCTTCTGAATAAAATCCCTCTTTCAAAGAGTGGCAAAAATTCATATTTTTCCCTAGATTTGGTGCTCTAAGTCTATGTTAATGAAGAGTAACATGTTCCTCCATCATTTCCTAGTGCACTAATGGTTTAGGATCACAAGATTGGTCAATTTATGCAAATAGGTGAAGATTTGTGAAGATAATTCTACATAATAACATTAAATAATTCAAGATTAAAATGGTGGTCTTCGCTCCTTATTTATAACTTTCTAAAAATGTCTAGGATCAACCATGACTATTCATCTTGAGATCAAGATGTGTGGCCATGCATAAATTCAATTTTGGAGGGACAAGCCATAAATATGCCCATTAATATTTAGAAGAATAGGGTATTGATGAGGCATGGGAGAGCTTAATCCTAAATTTTATTTCATTAATGGCCTATGGATTCCATCCCATTGATGATGTCATGGGATGATGTAGATTTGAAAAATGAATCTCTAATAAATAGATTTTCAATAAATTTTATGGAATTTTCACATAGGCTCTTTATGTGATTTAATTTGCTTAAGTGACTTTGATTAATTTTATGTAGTTCTTTGGAAATATATTAAACACTTAATCAACCTGGTTAGAAATGTCATTTTACTAGGTCATAATTTGATTGGAGTATAATCAGAATAAGGTGTCAATTGTGTATGGAATAATACCCCAATTAGGGCATTATGTATATGAAATAACACATGCACGTAACATGTGTCGCTGAATTATAAGAATTCAGTGGCCTAGAGTGTCATTTTTCATGGTCACAATTTGACTTGAAGTGATTTAAGAAAATATAATAATCACATAAAATGTATTGCCTCATTCAAGGATACATTAGCCTAAATCAACACCTATATGTGACAAGTTCAAATGATTTAGTGATTTAGTTATTTTGGCCCAGATTGTGTGTTGTCACTAGATATTGCTTAGATTGATAATTGTAGCACAATAGTGATAGGAATTAGATGTCTACATTTAGTATGTTATTTTTATTTGGTTTTATTGGACTAACACTATACTAACCTCCCCTCTATTGTAATCCTTGTTCACATATACTAGTTCATAACTAAGCCTAAGCATTTAGTCAATCATATATTTAGATACTTATCTTCCTTAAACCAAATTATAAATATCATTCATGTGTATCACTTCTATCACTCATGTTAGTTTTTATAAATATGTATGTAGGAAGAATATATTTCACAAAAAATTTGCTTTATTTTCTATTTAGAAATAAAGTTGTAAAAATTAAAAAAAGGGTGAGGTTATTAGAACCTAGATTTGGTTTTCACTCCATGATTTAGTTGGTTGTGGATACTCCTCTTTTTCTAGGGAGGAATGATCTATAGAATAGATGGCACTAAATAAATGGTTGATTAGTTAGATATTAGGGTATATTACCTAGCGAGATATATTTAAGAAGCACAAGCTTCCTTGGAGGTTATCAATCCACACTTATAAATAATCAAGTTCTGAAAGTGAAAGATAAATTACTTGCATAAATAATAGAAGATACTAAAATAAAATACAAGTACTTGAAAAGATATGAATTTGACTAATGATAGCAATATACAATTAGATATTAATGCTAAATAAATCAGACATGGTTCATAAAATAAGATGATGTTCTATGATTAGATAGAAAGTTAGAAAGTGGGATTTGGTTAGGGTTTGATAGATCAAATAAGCTTGCTATTGGAAATTGACACACAATGACCATTGGTGGTTGGGTGTGACTTTCAGGGGTTAGGTGACCATCAGTAGTTAGGGGCAAATTATCGATGGTTAGGATCAAATCGTTAGTGGTTAGGTGACCATCAATGGTTACTATTAGATTTGGCTTGGGTAAGAAGAAGTTTAGTTGAGAAGGCTGGGAGAGAAACAAAGGAACTAATTATTGAAAATAGATACTTAGTTTTATTATTGGTATGAAGAACATAGAGGTGAGTGGATGAAAACTTTCTATAGATTATGAAGTAATTCTAATAGATTGATGATGCATTGGTTGTTGATTGATGAGCAACAACACTTTTGATCTCTATCTTGGTCACTAGAAGCTAGAATAATACCTTCATAATAAGCTATGATGCACAAGACTTTGATGATGATTGTTGATTTATCCTCCCATATCACCTCCGCTTCTTCTCTTTATATATAAAAATGGAGTGGTGAAATAAGAGGTTCAATAATAGGTTTAATAAGATGTCTAATTTTAACTTTAGCATGTATTGACTACACACATGGATAAAATAACTAAAAATAAAAAAAATAAGTTGTAATTGAGTGGAAGTTAATCATTGAGGTAGTTAAAGGTTAACCATCAATGGTCAAAGCTAACTATCAATGGTTATGGGTTGACCATTGGTAGTTGAGAGGACAAAGGTAAAATGACTAAACTTAGATATTGTGACTTAGGTTTGGTGGTTAAAAAGTTATGAAATGGTCTTAAGGGGGTCTAGGTGTTAGTATGACATCTATAACTATAGTGTACATTTTTCTAGTGTCTATATTTTGCATGTTTTTGTTATGTAGTTCGTATCATTAAACTACAAAACAAAAAATGGATGGTGGGTCTAAGGTTAGATGCTCTAATTATGGGATGAGGTGTTCCCCCTTCAAACCAAGAATTGATTATGTAAAATAGAATTGAGTATGGGTTTGATAAGTGGTTAAGTGGGTGATAACATTGGTTGGATTGGGAATCAAGGTGTAAATATGCACATAAAATCTAAGTGAAATAACATAGATCATGCATATAATAAACTACCATAGTTGAGTTAGTTGGGTAAAAAAAAGGTCAACACTAGAAGGATAAGTGACAAGTAGACCAAGTGCTTCATTAGGCATAACAGTTATGGTTGTACTCATAAACATAAGTCTCTTAGGTGAGGTTAGTGCATCTATAGGTATCTAAAGTAGGAAGTGATCCTTAGAATACACAGTTGTTTGATGCACAAAAGGTAGTGCAAGTTAAAGTTGTTAAATATGGTAATGTAGTCATAGCCATCAAAAATAACAAAGGCAAGGTTGTTGCAAAACATGCAAAAGTGGGGGAAAAATGACTAATGTTGAGGTTAGTGGTTAGTTGATCAGGTGGTAGAGAATGAGGTACTCCAATGTTATGGTGTAAGGAGGTTGGTGTAAGTTGATTGGTGTGAAAAAGTTATAGTTATGATGGTAAAAATGTTAGGCGGTCGATCATCGATGCTCAGGGGTGATCATCAGTAGTCACCCAATGACCATCAGTGGTTGGACATGAACCTTAAAAGGGGCAAGGTTAGAATTCAAATAAGACTTATATTTCCTCATGTTAAAACTTGTGGTAATTTAAGTTTCTCTAAATGAGAATAAATAATGATGGTTTGGGCATAAGTGAGTGATTTGAGTTAGGTGAGTGTGTGATTGTTACGTTAACTTAAAGTTAAGTTGGAGGTTGACTAGATGAGTATGTAACAATGATGAGGGAGAGTATGGGGCCAAGTGGTGATGGTTCCCATAGATCCTCCATGATGATGGTCATAGAATGAGGTAGGGGGTAATGTTTCTATGCAAAATTGCTTTCTACATTCAAAGAAGAAATAAGAAACTAAGGAAATGGTCAAGGCTAGAAGTACCTGATAAAGTCATGCGCACCAAAATCAGACGTTGAAAGATTATCCTCTTTTGCTGTGGAGGAATGACACCTGCGAAGAAAAGGCTAAAACACAGAAAAACGTTAGTCAAAGGATATGGTGGGCTGTCAGGCGAACGCCCGATCCCGGAAGTACGAAGACTCCCTAGAAGGATATCAACCCACTGATAAAAAAGAGTAGAATATTAGATGAAAGTAGATGATAATGATAGAAATAAATGACAGAAAAATAAAGAGCGTACCTGATATGCAGCACTATTTTGCACAGTCACCGGTGTCGGTCTCTGTGGTGCCGGTGTCGGTTAATAAGGTGCCGACATCGGTTAAGGTGCCGTCGTCGGTCGGGGTAGTGACCGGCGTCGGTAGGGGCAGGTTCTGGGAAAAGGTTCAGGACAGGGTCTGAGAGAGTTGGAACAGGTTCAGGGATGTAAACGAGGGACGCTGGGTCTGAACAGAGTCGGGATAGGGTCTAAGTAAGGTCAGGGTAGGGTTTGGGAGAGTCGGGACAGGTCTGAACAGAGTCGGGATAGGGTCTAAGTAAGGTCAGGGTAGGGTTTTGGATAGAGTCAAGACAGGTTCTAAGAGAGTCTGGGGGGTTTTGGACAGAGTCGGGACAGGGTCTGGGCAAGGTCGGGACGAGGTCTGAACAGAGTCTGGGGGAGTCGGGACAGAGGCAGCGATAACAGAAATGATAAATAATAACTGAGAAAGAAATGAAATAAACAGAATAATACTTACCTGGCAGAAGACGTGATGAAAGCCATAGTGTGCAGATTGGTTGATGCCGAGAATGTTGATGCTGAGAGTGTTGATGTCGGAGTTCGCAGGTTGATGGAGGAATTCGCAGGTTGGTTGCTCAGCGTTTTGAATAGCGTTCAGGGATCCTGTCTCGAATGGTTGGCGGAGGTCGATGAAGGTGAGAGACGGTTCCAGAGACGGTTCGTCAACCGTTTCGGGAAACCGAATGATAACTGATAACGGATAACGGGAAGGTGACCGACGTCGGCAGGATTACCGACGTCGGCCGATAGGTGACCGACGTCGGCGACATCGGCCAGGTAAAGACCGACGTCGGTAGATGCATAATGGGGATAGAGTCTACCTTTTGCTCTGTGCTCATTTTTACATGCTGCCAGGGTCAAGGTTGGTGGAACAAGTGATCGGCAAGGGTTCAATAGGTGAAGAAGAATAAGACGGGGAATGACTAGGGGAGTCGACACGATTTCGGTGTCTACATTTGCCCCTTTTTGTCTTGTTGGTTGTTCTGGGCGAACTGCAAGACAAAAATAGGAGTGAGTGCCCCCGGTGAGGGATAAGGTTGATTTCGTCTTGTTGGTTATTCGAATGAACTGCAAGACAAAAATAGGAAGCAAAATGCCTCGAGTATGGATAAGGTATTCCCCCTCAAAGTAGGAGGCGAGGGAAGGGAACCGGGAATCGGGTGCTGATTTGATAAAGAGCGGATGAAAAAGGGGTGAGGGTGAACGCTGCAAAGGTCGTGATTGCGCGCATACCACTGCACGAGATGGTCAGGCCAAAGTGTCGCAGGTCAAGGGTCGAGGAGTGCCAAAATTGAAGTAACCGGGCCCCAGCATTTAGTCATCTGCTGATCGGGTCACTCAATCTAAGCTGAAGCTCCAAATGGGTCGTCGCGTTCCAGGTATCTCGGGCTCAGGAAGTGCTCCTAGAAACGCGAAAAAGTCACAAGTAGGGCGGATCAACCGGTGTGCGATCCTATACTTGTGAGGGTCCAAAAAGGTCTGCGCACAATTTTGCTAACCAGTCATGAGGTAGCATACATGCAAAAACAACCAAGGCAACAACGTCTTGGAAGTGGTTGAGGTCGGAGGAGATAGGCATGATCTCCAATGGTTGGTGGTCGATGGATGGATGAATGGACGAAAGGATGCAGCCGAGCTAACCCCAGAAGACCCCATGTCAACTGAGTGCTGCCTACATAGCCCTGGTGATAGGGCCTCAGGCCGATGTAGTTCTCCCTAGAAGGGAGGAAGGGTCAAAAGGATGGTGAGGAAAAAAAGATGTTGCAGCCTTTTCCAAATGGTGTATTCTGCAACATTGGTTGAGGGGTTTTTCATCCCTAGCAATATTCCATATTCATGATGGATGTATGCTAAAAATGAATTGAGGTCTATTTATGCTTCAGCAAGTATTGGTTTATGCTTAACATAAATTGTGGCGAGTTGATAGTTTCCATGTGTATTGGTGTCCATAGAAACTAGGGTGAATAGGATAGGTCATGTTGATGGTCTGAAAAGAGAGTTGAGCGAAGTTGATTGACAAGTGATGAGGGTGAATGTGACCAAAGTGCAGAAGAAGTGAAAAGCATATTGCTCTTTCATTGACAAGGACCAAAAAGATAGCATAGATAGGGGTTATGAGAACCAAGAGCCCCATTCATGCGTGACGTCGTTGACCATAGTTATGTTAGAGCGGTAATCGAATCACTTAGACATTAAAGTGAGCTTGAAGTCCCTTGAGTAGGTGATAGGAGGAGGGAAGAGGGTAACCCATGTTAAGAGCAGAGATAAATTTGCCCCTTTTTATAGGAGACCCTGAGACAACTACAAGCCAAGTCCGTGACTCGTTTTTTTTTTTTTTTTTTTTTTTTTTTTTTTTTTTTTTTTGGCGCAGACTGATCAATGCGGGAAGCCTGCATAGAGATGTCATTTGCTTGGTGGTCAGGTTGTGAAGCTGATCAATGCGGGAAGCTTCTAAAATAATGCTGTTTATTGCCAGATTAGTCATAGCCATCCTTCGAGGGAGTGGTCTAGATTTTTGTTTAATATAAAGGCTTTTGAATAGTTGTCCTTCGAGGGAGCAGTCTATTTATTACAGCAATGATAGTACAGTTGTCCTTCGAGGGAGCAGTATGTTTTTTTTTATTTTGATATTGATATAGTGACCATGGATATGTTTTGACATCTTGATTTGTTTGTATAGAAATGTGAGTCATGGACAAGACTGTAGAAGGTCAAGGGCTCCCTTTTATTAGGACAAAGCATCCATACATCATAAAAGGTTTATAGGAGTTGTTAAGAGGAATAGGGTTAAAAGGAAGTAGGATGAAGAGGATGGGGATTGCTCAAGGGATGAGCTCAAGTTAAGTGTCAAGTGGACGAATACTCGACTAGCAGTAGAACGGTCGCAGATGCAACGCATTAAGAGGCTCAGGTTCTGGGCGTCCATCAAGAGAAGACAGACGGTAAGTCCCTGATCCATACTTGTGCGTGATAATAAAAGGTCCGAGCCAATTAGGAGCAAACTTGCCTCGTTTACTTCGCTCCATATTGGTCACGTGTTGATTGATGAGTGGATGTAAAGTTGGTTGATATGGTTGCTGATTGATCGAGGCTGGTTGAATGTTTTGATAAAAAGGTTGGGTTGAATGTTTGGTTGAGATTTGGTCATTTGATAATTGGTCAATGGTTGGGTCGAATGTTTAGTTGAGGTTGGGTTAAATGTTTGGTTGCTAGTCTGGTTGAGGTTAAGTTGAAAGAGTGATTGATATGTGGTCGAGATTGTGTTGAAAAATTGGTCGAATTTTGGATGAAGGTTGAATTCCCCCAGCGGCTAGGGAGAATGTTTGACGAATTAGTTAAGGTCGATTGAGGTTTAGTGGTCAGATGGACAGTGTTGATGTTAAATAAAGGGGTTAAAGGCAGCGAAGGGACCCTAGTCTGTCGTGGAGATCCCGATTTAGATGATGAGATTGGAGAGGTATGGGTTGGTGTTGATAATTTGTCAAAGGGGTGGTCAAGAGGATCCTTGATAAGAAAGGAATCCTTTTTCCGGTGGTGACGAATGACAGCTTTAAGAGCGCAACAACGCTCGGTGTCATGTCTCGGAGTGTGATGATAATGACAGAATTTAGAGTTGTCGAACCAAGATGGCCTTGATCCGAGAGTTGATGAGTGGGGTGGTGTTGAAGGTGTGTTGATGATGTGGTTGAAAAGGGAGGTGTCATTCCCCAGACATTGGTGAACGATGACCTTGAGGGCATGACAATGCTCAGTGTCATGCCCAGGCGTGTGATGATACGCACAAATGCGAGTGTCATCGAACCATGGTAGTTTTGGTCCGAGAGAGTGATATGGTCTAAGAGGCGGGAGATTGAGATGAGAGGACTGCAATAATTGCCGTAAGAGCAAGGCATATGAACCTGCTAACGAGTCGGGATGTTTTATTGTAGAGAGGGTTGGTGACATTGGTTTGGGAGGCGTAAGAGGCGTTGGTCGATGGTTTGAAGGAGGTATAAGTCTAACGGGTTGATAGAATAATGGAGGTGACTTACCTCTATGAAGTATGGGAGTGGGAAGCACTCCGAGTAAAGTAGACGGATGTGGGCCCAAGATTGAAGGTAATGACGAAGATAGGGGAGGAGGCCTCCGGTGTGGTTTAGTAGCCTTCTTTGGTTTGGGTTGAGGGCCACCATTGTGTGAGGCGAGGTTAGACATAGGTTTGGGCCTAGATGTGGACGGTTTTTCTCTCAATGGAGAAGATATTGAAGGTGTGGGCTCTTTAAGTGGAAAGAGCTCTGGAGTAGTCATGGCTTCTGTGTGTGGTTGAGGAGTAAAAAAGGTATGATCGTCTATAGATGATAAAAAGAATGAAGGCGAGGCAGCTGGTGTTGATGTGGTCAAAGCATCCTCCAATATGGGAGAAGTCAATGGAGGACAAGTGGGAGAAGAAAGTTCTTCACCATGTGGAGGAGGTATAGGGGAAGAAGGGTCTTCCACCTGTGAAAGCGGTTGGTCAGGGATAAGAGAAAAGATAGTGTCGACCGTGTGTATATCATGGTCTTGAGGGTCATTGGTTATGGTTTGGACGTTGTCTTGAGTAGGCGGGTGATTAGAAAAGGGTTGCTTGAAGATGTCAAGGTTTTGGTTGGGTAGTGCGTTCGGGTTATCTAAAATAAGATTCCCCTTGTCGAGCATGTCCTGGACGATGTTTTTGAAGGTTTGACAGTGATCCGTGTCATGGCCTTTGACACGGTGATAGTTGCAAAAGTGATTCTCCCTGTACCATGCAGGGATAGGTGTTGAGGGGTCGAATTGATATGGTCAGATTTGAGGGAGGTTGAGGACCCCCTGCTTGACGAGTTTATCCAAGACAGAGGCATATGACTCTCCAATTGGAGTGAATTGACGCTGTATGGATTGACGTTGAAAATGTTTATTGATGTAGTCTAATGTTGAAGATGATGAGCAGTTGGTTATTGTTGAAGATGATGGTCTAAAGATGACAGTGTTTGCCAACTCCTTGGATTGAGAGTGGGCAGAAGAAGGTCTGGAAGAAGAATGGTCATTGGTTCTTGTGTTAGTGTTGCACAATTTGACCTTATCTTCTTCAATGGCGCGGAGTTCAAGCTTTCGGGCCATGGTGAAGGCCTCGTCGAAAGTGTGGAATGTTTGAACCCGCAAGGTGGACGAGATGTGACTGACACATGCTTGAGAAAAGAGCTCAATGAGCTCGGGTTGAGGCAAGGAGAAGGAGAGCTGATTAATCAAGCTTCTCCAACGGGCGACAAAATCGGCTATCGATTCGTCGTCAAACTGTCTGATGGAGTAAAGGTCTATGATCGAAACTTGTTTAGTGATATTGATAGAAAAATGGTCAACGAATAGTTGGGCGAGTTGGATGAATGAAAAGATAGAGTGTCTGGCAAGCGAACTATACCAGTCAAGGGCAGGGCCAGAAAGCGACATAGGAAACGTGCGTAGAAGTAACGCATCGTCGTGGGCAATAAGATAACAGGCATGTCTAAATGTCTTTAGATGTTGTTGTGGGTCTTCCTTACTCTGAAAGCGAGTGAATTTAGGAAGCTCCCAATGGTTAGGGTATGGTCGGATAGGGACAGAAGGGTGGATGGGCTCGTTGTAAATCTGGTCATATGAAGAGACATTACTTGAACCGGAGATAGAAGCTTCGAGACTGGACATTTTATCCATCAGCATCTTGATAAGATCTGCTGACAGATTGGCGGGTTGAGCACCCCCTAAGTTGTAAGGCTCTTGAAAGAGGCTAGAGGAGGCGTGCGACATAGTCGTTTGTACAATGTACGGATGACTAGTCGTAGGGGCGGAAGTAGAGGTTAAGGGTGGTTGAGTTATGAAGGTCGAAGGTATAGGCTGACTAGATACCGCCAAAGGAGGTTGTGTGACGGCATTGACAAAGGGTGAGGTAGGCACTCCTGCATATATAGGCGCAAGAGTGTGAGGGGTCGAGGCAATCAAGTTCTGATATAATGTAGAACTTGGTTGAATTGCAGGTGGTTGAGGGGGTAACGAAACCCCGGTGGAGGTTGGTCTAAAAATAGACGAGGAGGCCGAACTTTGCGTATAGGCCATGGTCGGGTTAATGGTTGAGGCGAAAGGTTGAGTCGTAAAAGGTTGGGTGGCGAACGATGTTGATGTCGTCGCCACGTCGCCCGAAAGGTCCCGCATTGGTTTTCTTGCGAGATAGTTTTGGAGGGCTGCGGTATTGAGGTCTAAGAATCTTGAAAAATCTTGGTCCCCTTCTGGGATGATAGGCGTCTGGGTTGGAGATAGTCTAGTAGGAATTCTTTCGGTCTTCGAGTAGAACTCCATTATATGATTGTTTATAGACGGGGTAGGCGAAAGCGATTGATGGCTAGTGTGGTCAAGAAGAGCCTTGGTTTGACTACGTGTCAGAACCATTCAAGGCAAGAAAGAACGTCCTCACAAGCTCAAACAAGCAGATAAGAACTAAAAAAGGATGAAGACACAAGCAGATCCTAAAACTCTAGGAGTAAATTATTAGGATTATAGTGGCTTATGCCTTAGAATGTGTGTAGAGGAAGGTTGGCTTTGTGAGTCAGGTCTTAGAAGAAGCAGTCTATGGATGGTTTCGGGTTTTGTTATGGTGCTCAAGAAGTCTGTGTTAGGGTCTGGTACGTGGCCTGGTGCTAAGGAGCAAGCTCCCCTCACTTCACGATTCCAGTGGTTAGCTGGTTTCGCTTAGCCAAGATATACCTCGCCTAGAGATTAGACTCCGCCAGAGAACGGAGTGGGCTTCCCCCTTGGTGATGAAATCCAAGTAAGGTCACCGGGATGGGTAAGGTATCCGCTGGGGGATGAAATCCCAGTCGGGCCTTGTCTCAGGTAAGTTTTATGTTTGTTTTAGTGCATGTGGTTTGGTCGTGTAACATCAAGTGATCTAGATTAATTCAATATGCGGTTTAATTACTATGTGTGGTCTAAAAGATGCAGGCAAACAGAGATGAATGCAAAGTGTTTTAATGTCCAAGTCGAAATGTTTGTTCGTATGAAGACGAATGGAGAAAGAGTCGAAGAATATGAGTTTTAACTAGTCTAGAAGTGCAAGAAAGAAAGAAATGTTCGTTTTAGTTCTGCTTATGATGTCGTTTAAGAAGAGACGAAAGGAGGCGAAAAGGAAGAAACCTAATGCACCTAAATGAACGAAAGAAAGAAAGAACCCAAGGAGGACCTAGGGTCCCACCGGGCGTGCCAGAATGTTTCTATGCAAAATTGCTTTCTACATTCAAAGAAGAAATAAGAAACTAAGGAAATGGTCAAGGCTAGAAGTACCTGATAAAGTCGTGCGCACCGAAATCAGACGTTGAAAGATTCTCCTCTTTTGCTGTGGAGGAATGACACCTGCGAAGAAAAGGCTAAAACACAGAAAAATGTTAGTCAAAGGATATGGTGGGCTGTCAGGCGAACGCCCGATCCCAGAAGTATGAAGACTCCCTAGAAGGATATCAACCCACTGATAAAAAAGAGCAGAATATTGGACGAAAGTAGATGATAATGAAAGAAATAAATGACAGAAAAATAAAGAGCGTACCTGATATGCAGCACTATTCTGCACAGTCACTGGTGTCGGTCTCTGTGGTGCCGGCGTCGGTTAATAAGGTGCCGACGTCGGTTAAGGTGCCGTCGTCGGTCGGGGTAGTGACCAGCGTCGGTAGGGGCAAGTTCTGGGAAAAGGTTCGGGATAGGGTCTGAGAGAGTTGGGACAGGTTCAGGGATGTAAACGAGGGACGCTGGGTCTGAACAGAGTCGGGATAGGGTCTAAGTAAGGTCAGGGTAGGGTTTGGGAGAGTCGGGACAGGTCTGAACAGAGTCGGGATAGGGTCTAAGTAAGGTCAGGGTAGGGTTTTAGATAGAGTCAGGACAGGTTCTGAGAGAGTCTGGGGGGTTTTGGACAGAGTCGGGACAGGGTCTGGGCAAGGTCGGGACGAGGTCTGAACAGAGTCTGGGGGAGTTGGGACAGAGGCAGGGATAACAGAACTGATAAATAATAACTGAGAAAGAAATGAAATAAACAAAATAATACTTACCTAGCAGAAGATGCGATGAAAGCCATAGTGTGCAGATTGGTTGATGTCGAGAGTGTTGATGCTGAGAGTGTTGATGTCGGAGTTCGCAGGTTGATGGAGGAATTCGCAGGTTGGTTGCTCAGCGTTTCTAATAGCGTTCGGGGATCCTGTCTCGAATGGTTGGCGGAGGTTGATGAAGGCGAGAGACGGTTCCAGAGACGGTTCGTCAACCGTTTCGGGAAACCGAATGATAACTGATAACGGATAACGGGAAGGTGACCGACGTCGGTGACATCGGCCGGGTAAAGACCGACGTCGGTAGATGCATAATGGGGATAGAGTCTACCTTTTGCTCTGTGCTCATTTTTACATGCTGCCAGGGTCAAGGTTGGTGGAACAAGTGATCGGCAAGGGTTCAATAGGCGAAGAAGAATAAGACGGGGAATGACCAGGGGAGTCGACACGATTTCGGTGTCTACAGGTAAATTTATATTTGTTTATTTTTGTGATTTGAAGTTATTGTATGTATATTATTGTGGGTGGGTTAAACAAGTCAGGGGTTTTGATTGTGAAGTAAAATGTGTAGAGGGGGGTGAAATAAGTTGATGATAATTATGGTAGGGGATGTTTTGAGTGAGTTTGGTGTAATTTTTATATTTTATGGTAATATTTTGAAAATTTTAGGGGGTTAGGATTATGGTTTGTCTATTAGCGATCATTGCATAGTGACCATTAGTGGTTGTTATCTACTGTCATCAGTTGATAGTCAACCATTGAGTAGTCAATGTGTTGACCATCAGTGGTCAACCACCTAACCATCAATTATTGATGGTTGATCTATGATGGTTCTAAAAATAACCATCATCGATCAACACTCAACCATTGGTAGTCAATAAATGAGGTAAATGGTAAATTTGTATGAATAAATAAATTGGGTAGGAGTTGGTTCAATTTAAAGATTGTGTAAGTTAGTGGGATAAAAATAGTTTAACATTATGGCTAAAAAAGGGGTTAAGGATTAAGGGTTAAGGGTTTAGTGAAGGTAGTGGTAGCATTAAAATTGAGGTAAAGGAATGATTTATCTGGTAGGTAGGGTTAGGTAAGGGAGGTTAGATTAGGTGAATAGGTTAAGGTAAGAGGTAGGGGTAGTAGGTAGTATTCATAGGCAAAGTTTAATGAACTAGGTAAACCAAGGTAGTAGTATAACCTTTCAGGTGAGGGAGAAGTTATATATGTGTGATTGGGTGCCCTAAATCCTAAATGAGGTATGCCAAGGCATGATGGATCAAGATTGTGATCATATGATTGATATGGGCTTAAGAGGCATGAGGTAATACCAGTACATGTCATGGGATGCAGCTATATTAGTGGAATTCATCAAGATATGGGACCCTACAACTAACACATTCTTACTACCAATAGGAGAGATCACCATTCTACCTAAGGACATCCACCAGATAATGCAATTACTAATACAGAGTGAGCTGATATACCACATTAGCATTGATGAGAAAGATGAGCAAATGGATCACCTATATAAAGAAGACCTCATGCTTGTGAGATGGCATTCTAGAGGATTTCACTACACACCTTTGTATCACCAAGATAGGGACACTAGGTGGCTATTCACAATGATGATGATAGCTATTACATGTGATGCACTACCAAATTTGAGTAGTGGGAGATTTGTGTACCTATTATTAGGGGTCCTTGTGGAGATGTGGTTATATCTCATAGTGTTTACATGGGCACTCATATTATTAGTTCAAATATATCAGGAGCTATGGGGATATCATGCCCATAAGAAATATGGGATCAGTGTTTATTTTGTGCTACATTGTTGGGCATATAATCACATTAGGGTACTGAGACATAGGGGACTACCATGGCATGGTTTTATTTAGATATATTTTAGGGTTGGTTATATGTGATGGAGAGGTGATTACTTGCTCACTGGACTAGAAGGAGGAGCTCAAGACCTAGATTGGTATACATATCAATTAGAGGTACTTATGGAGGGTGAAGTTATTTGACACCCATATGTTAGATTTACAGTATGGGTGGGATACTCCAGACATACTCTATCTTTGTAGAGCTATACGTGGGTTTTTGGGAGGTGAGACCATGAGGTGGAGCTCATCCCTTTTGATAAGGTGAGGAGATAGTTTGGGCTCATCCAAGATATTTTGAGGGAGTTTTTGAGATATAGAAGGGAGGATGTAGAGTTCTTATTACTGGCTCTAGAGCTAGAGAATGTATTTATTGATTGTAAGGAGTTATCAATGAGGGTTGATATTGATGATGTAGGTATTATTGATGAGTACCCTACATGGTTTTAAACACATTATGATGCAGCAATTTTTAGAGGTGATGATGGTTAGCAAGACATGGATGTGGATGTAGAGGTAGGTTGTGGTGATCAAAGAGATGAGGATGCCCTAGATAGATAGGCAATGATTATTGAGAGGGACCAGGCATAGGTGCTACTAGCCATAACATACGCATCCTTAGTGTTCATGACCTAGGAGAGGGATGAAGCACAGGGCCAAGTGGCCACTCTTACTAGAGAGAGGGATCAAGCTAGAGCTTAGGTAGCCACTATTACACATGAGAGGGATTCTCTTAGGTAGGTAAGAACGTGAGTACAATCACCTATAGGACCACCAAAGACTATCTCTATGGTGATATATGTAGTGACAGTGGAGGAGCTAAGGTATTATGAGGATTTAATTTTCATGTCTTCCTTATGAGCCTAGATAGGGTGAGTACAGAGTAGGGATCACCAAAGGGGCCAAAGGTGTGACACCAGGTCAGTGGGCTAAATATATAGTTGGATAGGTAGGCTTAGGAGGCAATGGTGATCTAGGGGGTAGTGGTACTTCAGGGTCTTAGACTCATATGAGACCTTGCATTTTGATTTATTATATGATTTTGATACCAACCTATGAGCCAATGTAGTGAGATGTATATACCTTGTTGAGACACATGTATATTATTGTATGTATGATCATTATTTTGATTATGATCTCATCATAGATAGATGTGATCATGGTTTATGGCTTGCATTTATGGTTATGGATGTTTTATGATGATTATTGTGACATGACATTATAATGATTATGATGTTATGGTTTATGTGTATTCACCTAGCTAGGCATGTGATGATGCAGATATTTAATTTATACTCATGATGATATTCATTATTGAAAGATGTTATTTATGATATGATGATGATTATGATGTGGTTATGGTTTATTGGTGATTATGTTTATGATATATGCTCATGACAATGTTGATTTTTGATGGATGTTATTTATGTGATGATGATTATCATGTTATGTTTTGTTGCACGTGGCTATGATGTTTATGATTATTGTCATGGTTCTACATGACTATGTTCATGTTGTAGTTACGGTATGATGTTATGATGCTGATATGATAATTTTCATGATGATCATGCTCATTCTTTAAATTTATGAGTTTGTGTTTCCTTATCTAGATTAGACATGTGGTGGATAACATATGTGAATGACTCATTCATTTGTGATGTATGATTAAATTATGGTAGATATGATAGATGATTAGTTGATGTGATTGATCACTAGATGATGTTTGATGTATGATATGGTTAATTAATTAAAATGTTCTTATGATTAAAAATACTTAAACAAATAAGGTAAGAAGGCCATCAATAAATAAAACACATGGTTGGTAGTTAATTATTTTAATGAATTGCATTTATTTAGATGAAGGTGAAGTAATCTTAAAACACATAATAAGTTGGCTAACAAAACTAAATCTGAGAAGAGATAATACACTCAAAATATAAACATCTTAATGAATGTATCAACAAGTAGGTACGAGAGAAATAAGAAAGCATGATGCTTATTAATTGGAAAGTACCAAGGCAAACTTAAGTTAGATTGTCTTATAAACATAAGCCCTTCTAATGCTTTGCATTAGCATTCAGTAGTCAGTTAAAAAGTTTCTTGACCACCCAATGTTAAGTAAGCTCAAAAATCCCTTACTTATAGAGGTTAGAAAGGGGAAGTGGATGATGATGAAACCTTCTTGTGAGACTAGCATGCCTATTCTATAAGTTACTATTTTCATCAAATTGTGCACCCTAGGATACTCTATGAGGTTCCTACAATTTGATGCAACATGGAATCATCTCTCAAGTTGTGGGTGAACTTGTAAGAGAGATTAATATCTAAATTATGATGGCTAGCTCCCTAGATTCATCTTGAAGTGCTTATCACCTAATTTAATGATTGTTTATGGGAAAAGGGTTAGTAGTTTGTATGAAAAGGAAACTAAAATAAAGAGGTGATACACCAAGACATATCCCAAAGACTACCACACTCCTACTAAGCAACAAAGCTTTCCAAGACCAATTATAGGCATTGAAATATCCTAACATAGTGTTTCAATGTGAAAGTAGGCATACATAGGATAATAAACAAGATAACTTATCTAGGGGAAAATTTCACACCATATATAAATTTTCATAATTGAATAGGAGCCTAGTACATTCATACACTTCACATGACCTATTAAAATTAGAACTCTTACTTAAACATGAAGGATAAAGAGGAGTAAGGATGACACCATCACTTAGATCCACTATAAATCACTCACACACTTATACAAATTGTTATTTAACTCATAATCAGACTTTTATTCAATTTTTTAAATACAAAATTCAATTTCATACCACTAGGGCCTTGCCATACTAGCGGTGGTCTCCTTTACAATAGCCAAGATGGCTCACATTTATAGAATTTGGAAGAAAAGAGAGAGAAGAGAAGTTAAAGAGGCAAAATGAAAAGTGTCTAAATGTGAGGACAAGTTAAAATCATATAAATAAGGTGGAAAATTAGTTATTAAATTTATTTTCACATCATTATTTCCCAAATTAGCCTCTTCTCCAAGTGTGGCATATCAATCTTCTAAATCAGTCTCCTTTGTGAAATTGCCTTCATGATGGGCTTTCAAGATCAATTAAAAGTAGGTTAGGGACAAATTTTTCATGGAAATGAGGTGGATTAGATATAAATTATCTAATATTTATATGTTTCCATCCCAAACTGAGTACCTTCCTTGATGTGTCATTGAAACTCTTCCACAAGCATCTTTGAGTGTTGAAACTCCTCCTTGACAAGTGGAAAAAGGAAAGAGATTGATCATGAGGTCTCTTGGACAGTTACATTTTCATCCCAAGGACACTTTTAAATAATATTTAAGCATATAAATTAGTTACATCACCTAAAATCATCAATTCCCCTCTTAGGTGTCACAAGGCCTCTTTGTCTCATTAGGCCTCATTTGCCCAAACTAGCTAAAATTTGGATTTAGCTAAATTGGTGAAATTTTTATTCATGAAAGGAATATTATAATCATATTTTACTAAAAAAAATCCATTTATAATCATCAATATTTCACCAAAATCCCATTTTGCCTATAGAACCTTCACTAGGCCTTGTCTTCTTATAGCCCTATTTTTGCATAAATCCACTTGTACAGGAGAATGCACAGACTTAAAAGAATAAGTAAGACAAATTTTTATTAACATTTTTTCTCATTTTTATTTTTACCAAGTTTCATGTTTCAACACCCAGGGCAAGTGTGTTTGTTGATCAATTACTTTTCCTAATTAGGCCTCTTTAGCCTAGAAGACCAAAAATGCTCAAAAATGGATCTTACACGTGTGAAAGCTATGTTAAATGTTATATTAACTTTAACATGACCCATAACATGTTCCATATCAAATTTTATCTTTTGGTTCATTGTTGAATTATGAAAACTTTGAAATGGCCAAAAGACTAGTCTAGGTCTTTTTGCATGTTATATAAGGAAAATGGATGTTGGGTGAGTACTGAGCTTAAAATTGGTTTTAAAATGATATATTAAGGTTTTAAACATATTATACAAGAATAATAAACCTCAAAAAAACCTATATACCTTGAAATCAACTTCCAATTCACCTTCTCTTCATTTCTCCACTAGCAACAAACTTCATGGAGACTGCAACCTTTGTGGTATGGGGTACCATGTTTGCCTTCATAATTTATAGAAGGTTTTTTTTTTGGGGTTTTATAAATATTAAAATATCTTAAATTATCTCTTATTTCCTTATGGTCACCAATTTCACTCCTTTTCCTTCAAACTATCCCTTCATGCATGGTAAAATAACCCCTACTCTGAGACAAAATAGAGAGGTTTTTCCATGTTATATGATCAAATATTATTATTTTGTAGTTTCATTTGGGTTATAATGTTACTATGTAACAAATTTTTGAACCTAAATCTTCCATTTAGACCTCCATATTCACATATTTCCAAGGTAGACTTTATGAATCAAGCAATCTGTAAAGGTAGGTAGAGTATAACTATGTTTGGATGATTTAGGGATTGCATTGAGTTTTATTGTGATATTTAATGGTTATTAATGATTATAAAATCCTAATAAAAACATTATATATCCTATTATCCCCTTAAACCCTTCCTCATGCTCTTGGAAACCTTGCTTGGTCTATGACTGCCCATAGGGAGATCTCTATTTTAGCCCTGGTTGTAGGTTACTTGAGCTAGTTTTATGATTTTATGACACAATAAAAGAATCTTATTGATGTTAAAAATAAAAAATGATAGATAATTAATCATTTTCCAATGTCAAACTTCATCTTTTTCACCAATGCACCTTTACTCTCAAGATTAGGCCATGCTCCTTAAGGACTAACATAGGCCCCTAAAACCCTGACTGTAGGTCATGTTTTGAGCTTGTTTAATGGTTTTAGACATTATGTCCATGTTATTTGGTCATGTAACCTTTCCTATTCTTTTATTTATCTTATAAACCCTCAAACTAGCATCAACTTCATGTTTTAAGCCCTTAAGGAGGATACTCTATCTTGACTGGACTGAGACCATTTATCATGCCTATAAGTGCTTTCTTATGATCTTAGAATTAGGGTGGATGTTTCCCAAGTCTCATAAAATAATTTTGAAATAATTTTCATTTTTTTATATTTATTTTTCACCTTAACAAGATTCATCTATCCTCTTGGACCTAAAACTACCCATTGTCTTATCAATACTATTGTAGGTAACAATTCATAGGCCTGTATGTTAATCTAGCTTTGTCTACACTTGTATTAGGTGTCTTTAGGTTTTATATGAGTTAATTAATGTCACCATTCACTAGTTTCACATTATATTCATTTTGGAGGTTCCAAATTAGGTCCAAACCTCAACCTTCTCCTCATTGACAAGATGCCTTAGCTGACCATGTGTAATGGGTTGTAAGGCTACCAATAGGTGATTGGCTAAGCTTAGTTTGATGTTTGAGGACCCTCTTTTAATTATATTTATGTCACATTTCATTAATTTTTCCTGAATCCATATTTAAGGCTTCAAACAAAGGTCCAAACTTCACATCCTTTACCTCACTATCAAACAACCATGTTTACTGTGTTTGAGCATCTCAGACCCCTGTATAGATAGAGCACAGGTTTAGGAGGTCAAGACCTAAATTTTACCTTTGTCACTGTCACATAGATCAAGATTATTATTTAGACTATTTTTAATGTATCAATCTTGGTGTCATTATCTAGGTTAATCAAATTAGAGTGTAAAATCAATTTTCCATTCATACCTTTTAGATACCACTGATTGGATTCAATGATTTTTTGGCAATTTTGAGGCCTTGAAACTCCCATCTTCACTTATCACTTTAACCTCAAAATTGGTAGGGTTGTTGAGGGTGAATAGTTATAAAAGGTGAATCAAACAAGAGAATTTAATATTTATCTTTGTCATGATATATATAATCTCAAAGAAGCCTCAAGATCTCTATTTACAACATTTGGGGACTGTGGGACCAAATACAGTCAACTCACTATTTGAAGTGAAAATTCCACTTTGCATAGCCTCTAAACCTCCATGACATTAAAAATATGAACCTTTGGATATTATATTTCTCAAACATGAGTTCCATCATATGTTCCATGATTCATTCTTCTGTACATCCTCTTGGAGACATTGTGTAAGATGACTATAAATGCAGAGGCAGTGTACAAGGGAATAGATGAACAATTTGGATTTGAAGGAGTAATAATTTATATCTCACAATGTAAATTCAATGAAATAACTTTTAAAATATGAATCCAAGATCATTGAAACCTCCCATGGAGTTTTCCTTCATGTTGCATAACTCAGGTTACCCATATATGGCTATCAACTTGGAAAACAACCATAATTTAGAATATTCCTTCAAGGGAATTGAAAGAGAAGTGTTGTGTGTTATAAATAAAATGGAGAGAGACTTATTCCCACCTAAAAACACCTCATCAAATTCACATAGCTCCCTAGATTTCTAAAAATAAGAAACAGATGTAAACTTACACCCCTCTTGAATGCAATTCCATAAAAAGATGCCTACAGTGTAATTGATTGTTCATAAATGAGGAGACACCAAATTGAAAATTATTATTATGAAAATAAGTTCACTTAGATTAAAATCCACCCAAGAAGCACTCTTTCCAATTCCACCTATAGCTTCTATAGTGAGTGATTGAATCAACCCTTCCTTGGCTTGCCAATTGAAAATGAAGGAAAAGAAGTTAGAAATGGATATTTTATAAAATTTTATATAAACCAAATGTGAATATGACCTATTTAGAGGTAAAAAGACACTCCATCACGTTTTCAACTAATGATGGACTTGAGAAGTTCGTACAAGTGCCTAAAAGGGCCTATTTCTTAGGAAAAACTACCATTTCATGATCAGAATAGACTTGTAACTTCCAAATAACATGATTCTTACATTATTTGACCTCCTCCACGTTTTCATTCACCTTAGGGACAAATATTTTAATTTTAAATTCTTCAAACATCATTTAATCAAGCTAAAAGGTGGCTAAATGACCTTTTTAGCACCTAAAACCTAGCAAGTGGTCAATTTATGCCTTGTAAACACATTAAAACCTATCAAAGACCATTTTAAGACATTTATAAAATGAATTTATCCTTTGACTAGGTTTGACCATAGTTGACCAATGCTGACTGAGCCAATATAAGGAGGATGGGTTTCAGCAAGGATTGAGGAAAGAGTAATTGAGACATGTAGGACAATAGATGACCTCATAGGACACATGAAACTTTCTCTAAAAGTTTAAAATATTATGGGTTGACCAAAATTTGACTTAGGGTCAAATTTGGTCAACATTCTTGGTGATTCTTAGAGGTGGCATGCCTGCTATGCCTAAGACTAGTTACCTAATCCTTCCATTGGGAATGGAATCAAACACTTGAACAGACCTTTGGCTCAAGCTAAATAAGCTAGTTGACACACACACATAAAAATAAAGACACACACCAATAAAAGAAAAGAAACACACCTGGGCCATTACACTTAGGAAACATAAGACAACTAAAACAAACCACTCAAATGTGTACAAACTAAGTAGCAAGGACTGATCCTCTTGGATCAAAAGGAAAGTTCTTCATACCATCTCCTTGAGTTGGACTAGAAGAGTGTGCAAGTTGTGACTTAGGTCTTATTTTTGTATGTCCAAGGCTTTGTTCAACACCTTGCTTACTTCTTATGGTGCTTTCATTAACTTCATCTAGTTTCACAGGCAAGAACATGTGTTTAATATCAACATACTCCTCTTAATTGGTTTGAATGGAAACTATAGTCCTTGGTTCAAGTGGTATTCCATTGATTATAGACTCATTTTGATCTTCACATTCAACTTCAACCTCAAGTGGATTTTCATCATCTAGGTTGTATTCATTTTGAAACGGAAATTCTCCATCAAACTTTGGTGTTTCTAGTAGTTGAATGCATGGGAGAGGTTATTCAAAATTTACTACCTATCTTATCACCTTCTACTCTTCATCCATATTATTAATTTGATCTTTTTGAGATGAATCATGCTTACCTTGATCTTCTTTTGGAGGTGCTTCATGATCTTCAATAGGTTCAGCTACAACATCTCCTTCAAAACTCTTTTCAAGCTCTTCATGAAGTGGAGATGCATCATCTAAGCTCAAATTTTTTTTATCAAGGTCATCCCAAAATTCCAAATCTTCATGATCAATAAAAAGGGCTTGAAGTTCATCAACATTCTTACCAACTTCTTGTGGAGCATCATGTTGGCTAGTAGTCACCTCTTCTTTAACTTATGTTGCAGGTTGATCATCATCATCATCTTCTGGAAATTCATTAATCCACTCAAGGTCTACTTCTTCTTGTCTTACCATTGAAGTGGCTTCTTCTCCCAAAACCTTTGTTGGCTTTTCCATATCATTATCACCTTTTTTGGTGTGTTTAAGGAACTCATCTATGATATCATCCTCCATCAACTCTTATGGAGTCTTAGGAACAATCAATTGATTCTCATTTTGTGAAGGCAAAGGAGAAGAAGTACCGAATGAAAATTATTTAGGTGCTTTTAAAACCTTGTTCACATTGTTATCTTCCTTTTGAAATTTCAAAAGAATGGTACCTTGGCTGCTACCTTCTCCAGGAGTATCCCTATGCATGAGGTTTTGTTCTTCTGATGTGAAGTAAGGAATAGTTCTTTCTTGTGCCACTAAGGCTTAACAACCTCCTCCACCATGATACACAAATTGACCTTGATATTATCCCCAATGATCCAAATGTTCTTCTCCTTGAACCAAGTTGGTATGGACTAGAACAATAGCCTTTGTGGATGGAATAGCACTAGGATTATATCTGTTAGGCTTCCTATTGAAAACTTGATGACCTTGGTGATTGTATTAGAGATTGGGTGTACTAATTACTTGTAATTGAGCTTATTTGAGTTGATCTTATAATGACCTGATCATTTCATCTTTATCTATAACATTGTTTAACTTTTTGGGAGTGATTATTGACTTGACATTGGTATTGGTAACTTTATCTACACTTGGGGTTTCAAATGAACTATGAGATAAAAAAGGCATACCAACTCTTGGGGATAATTTCCTAGCTAGTATCAAACTATTCTTATATTTAATAGCTATCTCATATTCATTATGTAGATTAAATCCTCCCATTGATTACAACATTATTGCTACATTAGTTCCAATGGCTTTACAATAAGTTGGGAACATAAATCTTGGAGGGGGTCTCATGATAGGTGGAAACCTATACCATGTTCTTTGAAATCTCTCATGGATTCATTATGGTTCCTCTTTATCACATTCAACTGATGGATTAGTGAAGTTTGATCACTCTTATTCTCAAACCTATTCACCAACAACTCTCCAAAGCCATCCCAATTAGTGATTCAACCACCTCCTAATGTTCTATACTAATCAAGTGCTTTACCTTTCAGAGACATGGCAAGTAGCCTAATGGTTATGTTGACTTGAGTAATATTATGGAAATTACAAAAAATTGAGATGTCCCTAATGTGTTCAGATGGGGTAATAGGACCTTCTCCATTGACGTTAGGGAGACTTTTGGTAGCATTAGAAGGAATAGGGTCATATGTAGGAAGATTAATTAAATTTTGGGTATTGAAGGCTAGGAAAAGATGTAGCCTAGCCATCTCTTCTTCTTCCTCCTGACCATGAAATATAATGTGGAAAACTTGATCTAAAACTAGATATTCTCACCTTTTGGAGTCACCAAATGCTAGATTAGAAACACTTCTACAACCTTGGGCTTATCAAGAACAACATTCACCTTGATATGGAAGCAATTAAAACTAGTTGTCCCACTGGGTGTGCCAGAACTATTGTCATCAAATTGTGCACCCTAGGATACTCTATGAGGTTCCTAAAATTTGATGCACATGGAATCATCTCTCAAGTTATGGGTAAACCTGTAAGAGAGATGAATCTCTAGATTATGAGAGATAGCTCCCTAGATTCATCTTTAAGTGCTTATCACCTAATCTAATTCTTGTTTATGGGAAAAGGGTTAAAAGTTTGCATGAAAAGGAAACTACACTAAAGAAGTGATACACCAAGACATATCCCATATACTATCACACTCCTACTAAGTAAAAAAGCTTTCCAAGACCAATTCTAGGCATTGAAAGATCCTAACATAGTTTTTCAATGTGAAAATAGGCATACATAGTATAATCAATAATATAATTGATCTAGGTTAAAATTTCACACCATAGATAAAATTTCATACTTGAAGAGGATCCTATTACATTCATACACATCACATGACATGTTAAAATCAAAACTCTTGCTTAAACATGAAGGATAAAGAGGAGTAACTCCAATGTACATCACTAACACACTTAGACAAATTATTATTTAACTCATAATTATACTTGTATTCAATTTTTTAAAGACAAAATTTAATGTCATACCAGCAGGGCCTTGCCATACTAGTTGTGGTCTCCTTTACAATAGCTAAGATGGCTCACATTTATAAAATTTGGAAGAAAAGAGAGAGAAGAGAAGTTGAAGAGGCATAAATACAAGTGTCAAAATGTGAGGATCAGTTAAATGCATATAAATGAGGTGTAAAATGAGTTATGAAACTGATTTGCACATCATTCTTTTTCAAATTAGCCTTTTCTCTAAGTGTGGCGTAACAAACTTCTCAATCATTCTCCCTTGTGAAATTGCCTTCATGATGGGATTTCAAGAGAAATTAAATTCAGGTTATGTACAAGTGTTGCATGGAAATGAGGTGGAAAAGATATAAAGTAACTAATGTGTACATGTGTCCATCCAAAACTGAGTACCTTCCTTGATGTGGCATTGAAACTCTTCCACAATCATCTTTGAGTGTTGAAACTCCTTTTTAACAAGTGGCAAAAGGAAAGAGTTTGATCATGAGGTCTATTAGATAGTTACATTTTCATCCCAAGGACACTTGGAAATCATCTTGAATCATATCAATTAGTTACATCACCTATAATCATCAATTTCCCTCTTAGGTGTCATAAGGCCTCTTTGTCTCATTAGGCCTAATTTGGCCAAAATAGATAAAATTTGGATTTAGCTCAATTGGTGAAATTTTTCTTCATGAAAGTCCTATTATCATTAAATTTTACTGAAAAAAATCCATTTTTAATCATCAAGCTTTCACCAAAATCCCATTTTGCCTATAGAGACTTTACTGGGCCTTGTCTTCTTGTAGCCCTATTGTTGCACAAATCCAATTGTGTAAGAGAATGCACAGACCTACAAGACTATGTGAGACATTTTTGAGTAACCTTTTCCATAATTTTTATTTTTACCAAGTTTCATGGTTCAACACCGAAGGTAAATGTGTTTGTTGATCAATTAGTCCTCCTATTTAGGCCTAATTAAGCCTCTTTAGCCTAGAAGACCAAAAATTCTCAAAAATGGCTCCAGCACATGTGAAATATCTTGTAAATGTTTGATCAAATTTAAAATGACCCATAACATGTTCCATTTAAAATTTTATCTTTTGGTTCATTATGTAAGTATGAAAAATCTTAAATGGCCAAAAGACTAGTCTAGGTTTTTTTGCATGCTAGATAAGGAAAATGGATGTTGGGTAAGTACTGAGCTTCAAATTTATTTATAAATGATATATTAAGTTATATAAAATCTTATCCAAGAAAAATAAACCTCAAAAAAACCTATTTACCTTTCAATCAACTTCCAATTTACCTTTTCTTCATTTCTCCACTAGCAACAAACTTTATGGTGACTACAACCTTTGTGGTATGGGGTACCCTGTTTGACTTCAGAATTTATAGAAAGGTTTATTAGGTATTTTTAGGTGTTACCTACATTAAAATAACTTTACTTTATCTTTTGTTTCCTTTTGTTCACCAATTTCACTCCTTTTCCTTCAAATTGTCCCTTCATGCATGCTAAAATAACCCCTACTCTGAGACAAAACATAAAGGGTTTTCCATGTTATATGATCAAATATTATTATTTTATAGTGTTATAGGGGTAATAATGGTACTATTTACCAAATTTTTTCACCTAAATCTTCCATTTAAACCTCCATCTTCACATATTTCCAAGGCAGACTTTATGAATCAAGCAATCTATGAAGGTAGGCAAAGTATGATTATGTTTGGATGATTTAGGGATTGCCTTGATTTTTATTGTGATATTTAAGGGTTATTCATGCTTATAAAATACTAATAAAACCATTTTATATCCTATTATCCCCTCAAACCCTTCTTCATGCTCTTGGAAACCTTGTTTGGTTTATGACTGTCCATAGGGAGATCTCTGTTTTAGGCCTGACTATAGGTTACTTGAGCTAGTTTCATGATTTAATGAAAAAATACAAGACTCTTCTTGATTTTAAAAAACCCAAATTAGTGATAATTCATCATTTTACAAGTTTAAACTTCATATTTTTCACCAATTCACCTTTACTCTCAAGATTAGCCATGTTCCTTAAGGACTGAGACAGGGCCTTAAAACCCTGGCTATAGGTCATGTTTTGAGCTTGTTTGATGGTTTTGGACATTATCTCCATTTTATTTGGTCATGAAACCTTTAATTTTATTGGAATTATCTTCTAAACCCTCAAACTAGTATCAAATCCATATTTTTGGCCCTCAAGGAGGATACTCTATCTTGACTAGACTGAGACCATTTGTCATGCTTGTAGGTGCATTTTTATGATCTTAGCATTAGGATGGATGTTTCTCAAGTCTCATCCAATACTTTTAAAATAATTTGAATTTGTTTTATCTTCATTTTTAACCTTACCAAGCTTCATCTATCCTCTTGGACCTTGTTGGTTGAATATTTTGTCGATCAGCGTACTGATAAACAAAATATGTCTGATCAGCCAAAGTAGGAAGATTAGTCATACAAATGTGTAGTTTTACCACATCAGAAGGGGACTGATCTCTCCCCTCATCAAGGGGAGGTTCCCTATAGGTAGGCTATATATATATATATATATATATATATATATAGAAAATAATACTCAAGGGTAGGATAAACCATCCATCTCTCTTTCTTCAGAGATGATGTGTGCAAATCAAAGGAAAAACTCAAGGGAAATGATAGACAAAAATCCTCTTCTTTCAGAAGTACTATTCAACAAACCACAAGAATACTCCTGGTAGTAACAACAAAATGTAGCAAAGGATGTAATAATCAGCAAATCAAGATGCAACACAAAGTATACGCTTGAATTACTCAAGAGTAAGATACGAAGGACAATGAGGGCACAAATTCATCCCAAGGTCCTTTACATAGAAATGAAAAGAAAACACACTAAAGGCAATTATGGGGGCACAAAGTCTCTCCACACTTGACTCTTCAGGACACCTTCTTGACTGCTATCACTAATTCTGCTTGTTGAATTAAAAGAATAGAAGATATATTAAGGAAAAAGACATAAGAACAGTTTCCTCAACAACAAAGATATTATAGCACAAAGTCTAAAAAACCATTTGCTTTCTTATTCTAATAAAAAAATATGATAAACAAACTGAGCTCAAAGTCTTAGAAGTGTCTTTCAATTTGGGTAGAGTTTCATTTTGATTGTCAAAAAGAGATATATTTACAATAAAAGAGAGTCCCTTATAGAGCCTCTTCAAGAAGGACTCGAGAATAGTAACACATCATATTACATTGGAATCTATTAAGAAGATAGGTTAGAACTTAGGGGTGTTTACCCATTTGATTTTATCAATGCAGAGAAACAAGTCACACTATTGAAAGTTTTCAACTTTCAATGTCCACCTAGCGATCTGATCCTACCTTCATCATTCCTCCTTTTCTGGTTAATTGAATCAAGTCCTAGATTCAATTTGATATTTTGTTCCTTCCTCGCTTTTTGCTAGTCTTAGCCTTGAAGTCTGTAAATGCATTTGGGTTTGTAGGTTCAAGGATCAACGACTATTTTATGAGCTTTAAAATTGACGTTCATGCACCTGTCACTATGTGTTCAATGGCTAGTTCACTGTGTTGAATTTGACATCTTTGGGTGCATCACCCCTTGGTCCTCTTTTATATTTTTTATTTGGTGCTTTCCTAGATTGAACTTGCCCTTTTGGGCCTTAAAAAATGACCTGTTTTGGGTCAGGAAGAGCCCCCCGCAAGGGTATCTACCCTTTGGGTGGTCTTTAAATGGCCTTTGGGCTTCTTCAAATTGGTAGTCGAGAGTCCCCTACAAGGGCACCTACCCTTTGGGGTCCTTTAGCAACCTTTCACAAATTCCCATGGACAATTCCCATGGGTATTTTCCCTGGGCTTTTCCCCAGGCAAATTCTCGCAGACAATTCTTGCAGACAAATTATCCATGGAAATTTCCCACAAAAAAAAAGTCCGTAGAAATTGTTCCATTTGCCATATATGTATATTCCTTTGGGATTTACTCCCATGACTTCTCAGAATTCTTTCAGACTTTTTGTCTGAAGGAATTTCTTCAGACAAAAAGTCTGAAGGAATTGTGCCTTAGACTTGCCTTAGTCTTTTTGAAAATGACCCTTCTGAAGGGTATTTTCATTGACCAAGTGCCCTCCGCAAGGGCACTTGTCCTTCAAGAGGCTCTTTGAAATTTTACATTGGATCGCTCCTTTGAAATAAGTTGTTGAACCACTCAGTTGAACCAAGGCATTGAACTGCTTGGTTGAACCAAACGTTGAACCAAGGCTTTGAACCTCTTCATTGAACCAAGGCTTTGAACCAAAAATGGTTAAAGCTGATGGTTCAATTAAATGAACCAAGTTAATGAACCACTCCATTGAACCACAAGACATTGAACCTCTTCATTGAACCAAGACGTTGAACCTCTTCGTTGAACCAAGATGTTGAACTAACCATTAAACCAAGTTTTGGTTCAATGGCTCAAATAAAGCCTTTAAACCAATTGACGAACCATTTGATTGAACCAAAGGATGAATCAAAGCATTGAAACAAAGTGGATGAACCAAATGAGTGAAATAAATTGTTGAACTGCTTGATTGAACACACCTTTAAACCATTTAACATTGACCCAAAGGATGAACCAAACATTGAACCTGCTGCTAATGCTTACCGATGGAGATTTTTGTTTGAACCAAGGTACTGTAGAGTCTGTAAAAACCAAGTCCAAAGTTTTCTCTTATCCTTGAAAGAGTCTATAAAAATCAACCTATGAAGCTCGTTGAACTTGGCCTATAGAGTCTGTAGATTTCTCTTCCTCCTGAGTCTGTAGATTTCTCTTCCTACAGAGTCCGTAGATTTAATCTTGTAGATTTTTTGAGAAGCTTGAAAAATGAGGAATTTGAATTCCCAGGACAAATTTTGAAAAGGGAAGAGACAATTTTGGTCTGTAGGACCAAAATATTTCAAATGTTGTCCCAAAAATGAGTGATATTTTTGGGGGACCACATCTGACTCCAGTTGGGGAATTTCTGTCAATTGCAAAAAGAATTGAAAGGAGTAGAATCCAAAATCTCCAGTGTCGTCATGTGTACCATCGGGTTATAGAGTCATGCTACCCAAAAATAAAAGGCATTAAAAAAGGAAACAAACAAAGCAAAACAAAATTAAAAACTGTACAAATATACATATGTACAGATGGAATGATCTGATACTTCAAGAATTGAAGTATTTTAGATGCTGCTTCTTGGGAGATAGTGAAAATTGTGCTCTATTCTAATAAACTAGCAAGAAGACATTTTTCCCCTAGAAGTAGTGATGGGAAAATGGAGTTCTCCACCAGGAAACCAATTTTTTGCATCTTCCTCTTGGCCTTTTCTTCTTCTTGCCCCATGACAGGATGTGGTCTTTAAACTAAAAACCATAACTCCTTGCTTTCTTGGCAAAGGGTTCCTTTGCCTGATTTTGATTTGTAGCAGCATGGTCCATTACCATAATTGGTTGTTCTTCTAATTCAGTCCAGCATATGATTAGATTGTCCATATCAAACTCTTAATAAATTATCAGCTTAGCATCTCTTTTGACGTGAAGGAGTTGGATTTCTTCATCTTGAACACTCTTCAATCTGAGCAACAGAGATTCACATCCAACTGTGTTGTTGGTGTTTCTAACTTGCAATTTGCATGAAGGAAGAATATCTCCTTGAGGAGATATCAACATAGTCCCAACTTCATCATTGGTGGAAGAATTGATGTCATCATCAGAAGCTGATCTCCTATCAGATTTCTCCTCATTAGAGATGAAAGATCCTTCCTTGTTTATAATATGCTTTACCAATTCTCCTAAAGTCTTATTTGGATCAATTTCTAGATTGTCAACTATAGGAATTTCATCTATAGAAACATGAACATCCTCTATGGTAAATAAATAATTACCCCTACCTGAAGACTCAAATAGAATTTGTGCTGCAGGGGCTGATGTTTGGGTGACCATGTATTTTGCCTCCTTTTTAGGGAGTAATCTCTTCATTACACCTTGGATAAGGATCCTTCCTTCAGATAGGTCCATGCTTAGTTCTCCTCCCACATCCTTGCAAAAAATTTATCCAAGTAAAATGCCATAGGATGTTGGGACATCAGCCACCAAGACATTCATCTTGATTCTTTTGTATGGAAAGGTTGCCAATGTAAATTGGGCATCTTTAGTTTGCCCCAGTAATGGTACTTGCTTGTTTTCCATAGAGAAACATCTCCCAAATGTCAGCTACTTTAATAGGCATGACATTGTTAGATGCCTTGGAATCAATGATGTAATTGTTGAGCTAATAACCATTTATTAACAGGGAAACATAGAAAGGTTATATTTTTCCAGGGGCAGCTGGAGGAGTAAAGACAAGATTATTTGGAATGGGCATATTAATTAGGGAATTAGGAATTATCTTTTTAGATTTTTTTCCTATAGGGATGGTTTAGTTCTTGATACATTGGACCAAATTATCTAATTGATCAGGATTGGACTGCAAGTATTCAAACTTAGATATTTGTTTTTTGGTCTTTTTGACATGATCAATTATGTCAAATGGCTGAATTAGACTAGGAACATAAGAAAGCATTTCAACCTTTTGGGTTTTAGGAGGGATGGGAGGAGGGCTGGTTTGCAAAATGGGATTAGAATGTGAAGGTGAAATTGATGTACTTACATTTTGGGTGATCACCAGATCCTTTGACTAAAAAGGCAAAGTGGTTCTATGCTTAGCAATTGTAATTGCTGGTTGAGGTTGCTCTTCTTTCTTCCATCTTGCTGGACTAATTAGTTCTTAGACCTGGTAAACACTACATATAATCCATCAAACTAAGGAGTCTACCCATCCTGATTTACAACAAATATTGGATGAACATTTAGTTGTTTTTGGCCCCATGCCAAAAGGTCTTCTTCCTAGTCGTACCCATGATCATGCCATCAGACTCATTCTTGGAAGTACATCACCCAACATCATACCATATATATGTCCTTATGCCCAAAAGAATGAAATTAAAAAAATAGTATAAGATTTGTTGGAGGCAGCAACCATTTACCATAGCTAAAGTGAATATTTTTTTCTAGTAGTCATGGTGTGAGAAAAGAATGAAACTTGGAGGATGTGCCCAAATTATAGAGAGCTTAACAAGTTCACTATCAAATATAAGTTTTCTATTCCTGTAATCGATGATTTTTTAGATAAATTGCATGATGCCATTTATTTTACCAAATTAGATCTTCATTTTGGGTATCATCAAATTTAGATCTGTGAGGACATTCTTAAAACAACTTTCCATACTCACGAAGACCATTATGAATTTTTGGTCATGCCTTTTGGTCTCACCAATGTACCATCCACCGTTTAAAGTTTGATGAATATAGTTTTTAGGCCATTTTTGAGAAAGTTTTTACTTGTGTTTTTTGTTGACATCCTTATTTACAACAAAAATTGGAAAGACCACTTGTAGCATGTGAAACAGGTACTCTTAGTTCTCGAGCAACATTAGTTGTATGTTAAACCATCCAAAGGTGCTTTTGGAGTCTGAGAAGTGGAATATTTGGGTCATATTTTATTACACAAGGGAGTAAAATTTGATCCTAAAAAAATCCAAACCATCATGGAGTGGCAGATTCCTAAGACACTCAAGCGACTAAGGGGATTTCTGAGGCTAATTGGTTACTATCGTAGATTTGTCAAACACTTTGGTAGTATTTTATCACCACTCACTTACGTGTTGAATAAAGACTCCTTTTAGTAGACTAATACAACTACCAAGACATTTGAACAATTGAAAATGGCTCTGTGCACCACTTCGGTATTGGTTAATCCATATTTTTTGAAAACTTTTGTGGTTGAATGTGATGCATCTGGATATGGTATGGGTGCAGTACTCATGTAATAAGGTAGGCCCATTGCCTTTGAAATTCATCAATTAAAGGGTAAAAATTGACTCAGACCCATCCATGAGAAAGAGATGATGGTTATTCTACATATAGTCAAACAAGGAAGACATTATCTATTGGATCATCACTTTTAGGTAAAGACTGATCATGATAGCCTTAAATATTTTTTAGAACAATGGTTATCCTCTGAAGAACAATAAAAATGGGCAAAGAAAATGTTAGGCTTTGATTTTGAAATAGTCTACAAGAAAGGAAAAGAAAATGTGGCGGCTGATACACTATCCATGCAAGATGAACTAGTTGAGGCATTGTTATGTGCGAGACTAGATCGAGGAAGCAAGGTCAGAATGGGAGAATGATAGTAATACCCATGCATTGATTCAAAACCTATAGCAGGGTTCAGATGGGATTGAAAATTTTACATGGAAGGGGAATGCATTATGGTTCAAAGATAAATTATATTTGTGTCAGAATTATCTTCTCAAACATAAAATCCTTCAATAACTTTATGCATCTCCACTTGGCAGTCACTCAAGTTTTTTGAAAACATATCATAGAGTCAAAAAGGATTTTTTTGGGGAAGGACTCAAGAGAGATAAAAAAAAATATGTGGTCGAATGTATGGTCTTTCAACAATACAACCCTTATCCATCCATCCCTAGTCAATGATGGGAAGAGGTGTCTATGGATTTCATTACTAGGTTACCATGATCTAAAGGTAAAAATATTATCATGGTTATTGTGGATAGAATCACAAAGTATGCTCATTTCTTTTCTTTATCTCAACCATTGGTGGCCAGTCTAGTAGCTTCTGCCTTTCTGAATACAATCTAGAAATGGTACTCCCAAAATTATTATCAGTAATTGAGATCCCATATTCACTAGCAATTCTTGAATAAAATTATTTGCATGTTTGGGAACCCAATTGGCTCATATCTCATCCTATCATCCTTGATCTGATGGACAAATTGAGTTAGTAAACAAGTATATAGAAGGGTACCTTCATTGTTTTGTGTCAGATAAACATGATAAATGGGTTTAGTCGCTTCCCCTAGCTGAATGGTGGTATAATACTTTAGTGCATAGTTCATCCAAAATTTATCCTTTTATGACATTGTATGTATACCATCCTACATCCCTCATTTAACCCTTGAATGCCCACCCAAAGGTACATGTAGTGGAATAACACCTTCAACATCAATAGGAAGTCCTTTTTACTTTGCGTGAAAATTTAACTTTAGCTCAGAATCGCATGAAGCATCATGCAGATGAACACATGAGCACATGAGTGAGAGACATATTAAAATTGGTGATTGAATCTTTATTCACTTGTATACATATAATCAGATGTCCTTGAAGTAACATAAAAAGGATAACAAGTTGTCTCTCAAGTATTATGACCCTTATCAGATCTTGCAAAAAATTTGTAGTATGACCTACAAGTTGTAATTTCCTCCATCCACTCACATTCATCCAATATTTCATGTATCTTGACTTAATAAGGTCATTGTACATAGAGTTACAACTCAAACCAAGTTACTATAATTAGATGAGGAAGGGAGGGTTATTCTTGATCGTGAAGTAGTCATTCAAATGTGCACTAACTAGCTACAATCCAAAGTGATTAAAGAGTATCTAATCAAATGGAAGAATCTGCCTTTTGAAGATGCTACCTGGGAGGATGAAGACTTCATGCAATAACATTCAAGATTGCTTCAATTTTGAGTACAACACTATTTTGAAGGGGAGGGGCATGCTACGCCCTTCACCATTGGTGTGTTTAAGGATATGTGTAGCCAACTTATGGCTTGCACAACACTTTTATATATTATTTTACATTTCTCTATGCATTCATATGCTTAGTAGGTCAGCCTATGGGTAGTCCATGGCCTTGGTAGACTATAAATAGGAGGTAAAGTTAGTTTTTCATCATCATATCAGAGGATTCATTTCTTATTTCAAGCATTTGTTGTGGTGTGGAGCTAAAAGCTTCAACTGTTTGCAGACACAAGTGGAAGGATGCTGAAGAACCAGAGCCACCGACATCGGTAGTATGACCGACGTCGGTCAAGTGCAGTGGAGAAGGAGACCGGTGATGGCAGGAAGTCGGCCGATGTCGATAGCACCAGACTAGCAGGGACCGGCGTCGGTCGCCTGTGTATTTTTGGAACTGCTATTCACGAACAGTCAGTTAGTTGAACTGAGTGTTTGCATGCTAAGGGGCTAATTTAAGTCGCGAGCTGTGTCTAATTTTAGTAGTTAGAGTTCTATTTTTGTAAGCATGGGATCTTATTTATAGACCCATAAGGCATGTATTGTAATTATTCTAAGGCAAGTAAAAGCATTGAAGCTAGCAAGGTCAAGGAGATCTACAGGTGTAAGGTCAAGGAGATCAGCTGAAGCATTCAAGGAGGGTTAACAACTCAGGCTTTAGAGTTGTTGTGTTGAGCAAGAGAGAGAGGGAAGAAGGTCTTGAGGTGTGGCAAGCCTTTGAGGTGGAGGAAGAAGTGGCATCTTCCTTATTGTATTTTATTCTAGTAGTATTCAATATAAGAGTGTGTATTGTCTCTCAAATTATTTGTTGTCTCAAGTTTCTAGCTACTTTATCATTCTGGTATAATTTCGTGTTTAATTTCATATAAGAAAGTAATCAATTGTGCTCTAATTGGTAGCGCTGTAGATCCCCTGACAAGTGGTATCAGAGCTACGGTTTACAGGAAGCAGGGTATTATTTTTTGATTACAGGTCATTCACAGGGTTTTCTGATTGAGTGGGAGTTCAGCAATGGCAGAAGAAAGCAGGCTACGAATGGAGAAGTTTAACGGAAAGAATTATCAACACTGGAGGATGCAGATTGAGGACTATCTGTATCAGAAGGATCTGTACTTACCGTTGGGTGGGGTTGCATGCAAGCCCATAGATATGAAGAATGGAACATTCTTGATTGGAAGGCTCTCGATTCCATAAGGTTGAGCCTTGCATCGTCTGTGATTTCCAGCTTATCACAGTGCAAGACAATGGAAGAGTTGATAAAGTCCTTGGCGAATTTATATGAAAAGCCCTCTGCTTCTAATAAGTTATATCTTATGAAGCAGCTATTTACTTTGCAAATGCAGGAAGGTGGATCGGTACATACTCATCTCAGTGATTTCCATGGTTTGGTAAACCAATTAGCTTCAGTCAATATTGTTTTTGATGATGAGGTAAAGGCTCTCTTGATTTTATGTTCTTTGCCTGAAAGTTGGGATGGTATGGTTATGGCAGTAAGTAATTCTACATCTGCTTCTAAAATCTTAAAAGTTGATGATGTTGTGAGTGTGATCTTGAATGAGGAAATACGTAGGAGAAGCACAGGTGAATCATCAGGGAATGCTCTAAGTGCAGAAAGCAGGGAAAGACAAAGGGAGAAGGTTGAGCAAGGGAAATCAAGGTCGGGAAGGAGATCCGAGTCCAAAGGTATTACCTGCTGGTTTTGTGGAAAGAAAGGACATACAAAGAAGGAGTGTTGGTTGAGAGATAAAGAGAATCAACATGCAGGTATGGGAGAAGCAAAGGATGAAAATATTGTGATGCAGGATGCTCTCATACTTTCTTCAGATAGTCAGGTAGGATCATGGATTTTAGATTCTGGTTCATCTTTTCATGCATCCCCAAACAGAGATTTGTTCTACGAGTATGAACAGGGAGACTTTGGAGTTCTTTATTTAGGGGATGGTACGCCTTGTCAGATAGTTGGCAAAGGGAAAGTGCAACTAAGATTGCAGATTGACAACACGTGGGTGTTGAAAGAGGTCATGCATGTTCCAATTCTGAAGTAGAGTCTGATTTTTGTAGGAAGGTTGGGAGATGAGGGATGCACAATAACCCTCACAACAGATTCTTGGAAGGTTACCAAGGGAGCACTTGTTCTAGCAAGAGGTAAGAAAGTAGATACTCTTTATCTGTCTACTTGTATTACTGATTCTACTTCTGGTGTAGATTCGAAGATGTGGCCTAATAGGCTTGGTCACAAGAATAGGAAGAGAATGGAAGTTCTTGATTCAAAAGGTATGTGTTCAAATTTGGAAAGCATAAATACAGTTCATTGCAGAAAGAGGAAATTTGATGCTTTTGACAAGAACAAAGAAGCCTTGGTGTTTTTGGAGAAGATGAAGGACAGAGATCAGTCACAGGGGCTGAATAAGTCTGAGTAGGGCAGCATGGACAAAGGTTTGATCCAAGAAGAGCTTGCGGATGAAAATTTCATCACTTACAGGAACACACAGACACCGATGTCGGTAGCTTGGCACCGACGTCAGTCATCCAGATACCGACATCGGTCATTGGTAGACTAGCAGGGTCGGTAGGTTAGATAGGAGAAGTCCGACGTCGGTCATAAGGACCGATGTCAGTAGGAGGGACACCGGCGTCGGCCAGAGAAACGACGTCGGTAGTCAGGATCAGTGCAGGGAACTGACATCATTCGAAAGCAGACTGGGAGATGGCCTAGATCGGTCACTGGAACAGATGTTGGGTGAATTAATAAGTCTCAAACACCCATGTGGAGGTCAGGAAAGGTATGTGAACCTCATATTCATTGTTCACCTTTTTTATATTGCTTACTGATAGTTACGAATTAGGAAGATGGAAGAAGCAATGCAAGTAGAATCCAAAAACAGTGGGAGCTTGGCATGGATGAGGAGTGTGAGCCCTTGGAGAACCAAATAGGTATTTGTTGTTAGTGTTGTCAGCTGGAAGGAAGCACTGGATAGAGGGATGGATTCTCGTTTTAGAGAAGAGAGTGGATGGAAACATGAGACAGAAGGCTATAATATATGGTCTTGATTATGCTGCAGAACAATGGAGGTTTGACCATTGTATTTTATCTTTACCAGGTTGGATAATATTAGCTACATTATCCTGTTACTGTATTGTGTTACTTGTTGTAGGGTTTCATATACAAGGAGTTTTCTGAGCTAAGGGTAGAGTTGGTTTAGAAGTATGTCATGAAGAATTTGGGAGCAGCAAAATTCTTGTGGCATAAGATACAGGTATTGCATCACAGGTTTGCGTGGTGGTTGGTCTTCAAGAGTGACATTGAAGAGGGATACAGAGCCTAAGAAACAAAATAGATGGTGTACAGGTATAGGTACAAGTTGCAGCTATTTATCTCCAAGTGGGAGATTGTTGTGGTGTGGAGCTAAAAGCTTCAACTATTTACAGACACAAGAGGAAGGATGCTGAAGAACCAGAGCCACCAGCGTCGGCAGTATGACTGACGTCGGTCAAGTGCAGTGGAGAAGGAGACCAGCGATGGCAGGAAGTCGGCCGACGTCGATAGCACCAGACTAGCAGGGACCGGCGTCGGTCGCCTGTGTATTTTCAGAACTGTTGTTCACGAACAGTCAGTTAGTTGAACCAAGTGTTTGCATGCTAAGGGGCTAATTTAAGTCGTGAGCTGTGTGTCTAATTTTAGTAGTTAGAGTTCTATTTTTGTAAGCATGGGATCTTATTTATAGACCCATAAGGCATGTATTGTAATTATTCTAAGGCAAGTAAAAGCATTGAAGCTAGCAAGGTCAAGGACATCTACAGGTGTAAGGTCAAGGAGATCAGCTGAAGCATTCAAGGAGGGATAGCAACTCAGGCTTTAGAGTTGTTGTGTTGAGCAAGAGAGAGAGGGAAGAAGGTCTTGAGGTGTGGCAAGCCTTTGAGGTGGAGGAAGAAGTGGCATCTTCCTTATTGTATTTTCTTCTAGTAGTATTTAATACAAGAGTGTGTATTGTCTCTCAAATTCTTTGTTGTCTCAAGTTTCTAGCTACTTTATCATTCTGGTATAATTCTGTGTTTAATTGCATATAAGAAAGTAATCAATTGTGCTCTAATTGGTAGAGCTGTAGATCCCTTGACAACATTTGGGAGGTTTCCCCATCAAAGTGGCTTATTTATTATTCATATTTTTTGATATATTTCCATATCATTGTGATCTATTGTTGTATTTCTGCTTATTGGGTGAAGTAATATCATTATAATTTTTAATAAAGTTCTTGGAAAATATCTAAAATTGACCAAATAATTAATCTATGACATAATTGAAGTAAATGGCCTTCCTAAACTAATAAAACACCAAATAAACTAATTCTAACATTAATAATCAAGTGTCCATATTGACATCATATTCAACATCCCCTCATTTGATGCAAATAGTAAAAATGTCTATCATCTCCTTGAATCTTCCATAAATCTTCTTCAACAATACCTTGATGAAAATATATAAAAAATGATTTACAATTCTCACATGCTCAAAGACAAAATGTTTATCTTTGATGAAATCTTTGATAAAATGATGTTTGAGTTCAATATGCTTGGTTTTAGTATGAAAAACTGGGTTATTGGATAATTATATTACCACATTGTCATCACAAATAACTTGTGTTGATTCAAGTTAAACCTCTCTAAAATCAACTAAGATTTTTTTCAACCATAATCCTTGTGTGCAAGTTGATGTAAGAATTGTATATTCAACATCAGTGAAGAATAATGTAAATGTAGCTTGTTTTTTTGAAGTCCAAGAAACCAACCCACTTCCTAGTGTGACACAACCCCATGAAGTTGACTCCCCATGATCAAGAAATCCTCTCTAATCTAAGCATGTGTATTTAATTAGACATAATAAACTATTAGTTTGAAATGAATACCATGATTATATTTACTTCTCATATATCTAAATTTATTTCATTTCTTGCAAATGTTTGAGTGATAGATTGCCTGTAAATTTAAAAACTAGTGAAACTTCATAACTGAGATTGAGTTTATCATAGTGAGATACATCAAACCTGCCACCATGCTTCTAATTTTTTTTCATCAACTAAAATATTCTCATCCTCTCTCATTAGTTTTTATTCACATGCAATTGGAGTGTCCACTAGTTTAAAATCATGAAGATTGCACTTATTTAACATGTATTGGGCATATTTGGCTTGACAAATGAATACTTTATCTTTATTTTAATGGACTTTCATGCCAAGAAAGTAATTCATAAGTCCAATATAAGTCATCTCAAATTTTGATTTCATATCTTCCTTGAAACTAATTCAACATATCCAAGAAGTTAAATTTAAATAACAAGTCATCTACATAGAGATAAATATATAACACATTAAAATACAATGCTTATATACATAGATTTGGTTCATTTGACTTATTACAAATCCTTGATCCAATAACCAGCTATCAATTCTTGTGTACCAAGCTCTTGGAGATTACTTCAATGCATAAAGAGCCTTATTCAACTTATATACTAAAAATTATTTACCCTTTACCTCAAAACCTTTTGGACGCCCCACATATACTTCTTTTTCAATCACTTCATTTAGGAATACACTTTTGACACCAATTTAATGGATATTGAATCCCTTATGAGAAGATAAAACAAAAATTAGTCTTATAGTATCTCAATGTGCCATAGGTGCATATGTTTCCTCATAGTCAACCCCATATGTTTGTGCAAACTCTTTTGTAATTAGTCTAGTTTGTAGCTTGTCAATTGTTC
>JARHVA010000198.1:0-7500 GCA_037957365.1 Torreya grandis
TTCTACTTTAAGCTCATGCTTATATGATTTTTTTATGTAATAAGGCGTATGCCATTTATTTTATGTATATTTTGTTTGATAGGTTAGAGTAGTTTAGTTTAGTTCCTAATCATGGTAGTTATTCATAGTTTCATATGTAATAATATGTACCCACTATTTACATCAATTCAAGTGAGTTGAGTGAGGGATTTAATATGAAATCCTTATATTTGAAATTTAAATTTATGGGTTAGCTCTCTATGTAATTTTTGTAAAATATCTCTTAGTGAATGAAATCCTTCTAGGCTTGGTAAATTAAAATTAGTAAATTTATATCTTGGTGACCATTTCAAAAAAAAAAGATCAATATCGATGCTTACAACCAAATTCAAGAAAAAAAGAATTACCTTAATATGCTGAAGGACTAGGCATACTACTTAATATGGAGTACAAAGATGAAGAGTGGAAAAATAAGACAATAGTAGAGAAGCACATTATGGTATGTGAATAATGACAAATCTAGGTGTGGGGTTGGTATCAAATAAGATATGAAGGCCTTACAAGGTAAGGAAATGTCTAAAAAGAAGATAAGTTTGGTGCCCAAGAACATAACATATAAGAGTACACATAATGAAGATCTAATGAACCTGAATACTATCAAGACATATAAATTACCAATAGGCAAAACTTAGGAAATAATAACCTATATTATTTTGTCTTGAAATAAATTAATTAAAATCCATGCATAAATAAGCCTCAAATTCAAATTGTAATTCACGTGAAAAATTTTGAACTCTAAAAATAAATAAAACTTGATCTACTATTTTTAGTAGCTATTATTTTTAGTAAGTTTTGCATGCAAGTCTATACAACTCTAAAAATATCCAAAAATAAACTAAAAAATATAATTAACCTATTATATTAATTTTAAATAATGTTTCAATCTAGTTATGAAAATAAACAATTTATAAATTTAGAGAAATAATGAAAATAATATTAAACTACAATTTTGAACCCTAAGAGTGTGACCTATGGTTTTCTAAAAATATTGAAAACATACCATAAATAGAAGGGTAAGTTATGGATGCATAAAAGTTTTTGAGATGGTCATTTTAGATTGAACATGGGATAAAATATAACTATTGATAAAAACTTATGACCTCCAAAAGTTTGGCCACTTTTCTTGCATCATTCTCCTCTAGTTGAAAATAAATTAGCTCCTGTGAGTTACTCTGATTATATTGATACCATTTGTTCTTATGAAGCTTGTTAAACTCCAATTATATAATATAAGTTTTTTATTTCTATTTTAATCTTTCTAACTATACTAAATACATGTCATAACTTCTTTACCTTATCTTTACTAGCTTATTATCCAGAACATGCACTATCTTTTCTTTCTTCTTTTCTGCGACCTATTTCTTCCAATATACTTATTTATATTATTCACCTTCACCATAATCTCCATGTAAATAATATAAATATAAAACATTGAAAACTAAAGAGATATAAAAATTATGTGGTAAACTCACCTCATAAGCATTATCATTGATTTTTTTCACAATTCTGCATGGTCCAATTTTATTGTATTTCAACTTGTTATGTGTGACTCTTGGAAATATCTATCTCCTCAATTAAACAATTAATAAATATCCTTATTCAAATATATTTGACCTTATTTTGACATATGTTGATGCTTTTTACTTTGCATTACTTTCCTAAAATGTTATTTTTACTTCTTCTTGTAACTATTGTATATGTTCTTCAAATGCTTCTGCATTATCACTAACTCATTCTACAATCGGTAGCTATACCAAATATAAAAAACTTAAAAGTATTTATTCCATAAATAATCTGAAATATTATTTTTTTCTCATTGATCTAATCACTATAATATTATATGTAAACTCAGCTTATGGTAAAGCTAAGTCTCATTGCTTGTGTTTCTTTCCCACTGTGCATCCCATTAAATTTACCAAGCTCTTATTTACAACTTATGTTTATCTATCTATTTGGGGATGGTATGCACTATTGAATTGTAGCTTTGTCCCTATCTTACTCCACAAATTCATCAAAAAATGACTTATAAATTCCCTATCCCTATCTGATGTAATAGTTATTTGAACACCATTCAATCTCACAATATCGTTAAGAAACATTTATGTAACTCTAGTGGCATCATTGGTTTTCTTAAATTAAATAAAATGAACCATATCATAAAACCTCTTTACAAGAATAAAAATTAAATCACTACTTTTCTATGTGTTTGGTAATCCAAACATAAAATTCATACTCAAATTTATCCATGGTCCTCTTATAACTGGGCATGGCATGTAAAGCCCTTTATTTTGTGCATATATTTTTGTCACTTGACATATCTTTCACCTTGACATATATATTTTTACATATCTCTTCATATTTGGAAAACAAATACTTCTCCTCCACCAAAGCTATTATCTTTGTCTTACTAAAATGTCTACCCAAACCACCATTATGAAATTATCTTATAATATTGTGTCTTCGAGACCTAATTGGATTACATAATCAATTCCTTTTGATGAGATAACCATCCTACATAATATACTCTTCATAAACATTACTTGTATCAGAGGTAAATTGATTCTTGTATATCTTAATTATCTTACCAAAATACGGATCAGTATCATATACTTCTTTAATAAATTCATTTTTAACTACTTCACTCACCATAGTAGTTAAAAACCCCACTCACCTACTCAAAACATCATGTACCTAATTATGTTTTCCTAATTTGTGTTCCAACACAAAAGTATAACCCTGTAAGAAAAACACCTACTTTGCATGCCTACTATTTAACATTTTTTAAGTGTTCACATAATTCAATGCCTCACGATCAATAAATAGGATAAACTTCATAGGCACCAAGTAATGCCTCTAATGTCTTTATGATTATATAATAACATAAAATTCAACATCATACATAGAATAGTTAGTTCTTAACTCATTCAATTTAACACTAAAATATGTTATTGGATTCCTTTCTTGACTCAACATAACAACAATTCCCATAAATTAATCATCACAATCAACTTGAAACACTTTGCTAAAATATGGTAATCTTAAAATATGATTTTATATAATTTTATTCTTCCACAATTGAAATCTCTATGTTTCTACCCTTATCCATGCAATTTTTTTTCGCTCATAAAATTTGTTATTGGCACAATAAGACTACTAAAATTATTAATAATTTTTCTTTAAAAATATACTAAACTAGGGAAAACTCTTACCTCTATGATGCTATTTGGGATATGCCACTCAATAATTCCCTTTACCTTTTCTTCATCCATTCTTACACAATTTATTAAAATTAAAAATCCCATAAATACCAAATTGTTCTGCATAAACATGCACTTCTTCAAATTTACATAGAGTTTCTATTTTCTTAACAATTCTAGTACCATTTTCAAATGTCATAAGTGATCTTATTTAATATTACTAAATATTAAAATATCATCAAAATAAACAACCAAAAATTACCATTGTACTCTCATAGCATGATGTTCACCACCCTCATAAATTTATTGGGTACAATAGATAACCTGAATAGCATCAATATCCACTCATATAAATCATCTCTAGTCTTGAATGTTATTTTCCATTTTTCTTCTTCAGGAATCTGAATCTAATAGTAACCACACCTTAGATCAATCTTGGTAAAATATTTTGTTCCTATAATAACATCTATCATATCATCTAAGCAAGGTATATGAAACCCGTACTTGATTGTAATTTTATTGATTGCTCTACTATTTACATAAATATTCAAACCTTTATCTTTATTTATAGTTAAAAATGTTGGTGTTTCACAATAACTCATGTTGTACCTTACTACACCCTTCCTTGCTAATTTAGTAACCTCCTTATTCAATGTTACATGTTATATTGTACTCATCATATAAGATACTTGATTGGGTAGAAATGATCCTAAAATTAAATCAATCTGATTTAGAATATATATCTTTAGTGGAAAACCATCTCATATCTCATCAAGTACAATGTCTGCATATTATTTCACCACTAATTCTATTTCTGCTAGTATTTTACCCACTTTTGTGTTTTCTTTATTTTAGACTAATGCATAGTAGTAATCTATCATCTTCATGTATTTAGTAAATTATTTTACACTTAGTATGCTTTCAACCTACACTTCATTTTTAAGAGGTAATAAAACTACCTGCATAACACATTTCCAAAAACTATATGTGTTCTTTGATCCATCATGAATTGATTTTCGATTGAATTTCCATGGCCTTCCCAATAATACATGACATGCATCCATTGGTATAAAATCACACCATATTTAATCTTTATAATGTTTAGCTATAAAAAAATTAATTAAGCTACATTTATCTACTTTAACATCATTCCCTTTCTTAAACCATGAAATCTGATAAAGATTAGGATACTTTTCACACTGCAAACATAGTTTATAAACCATATTTTCACTACTATTGCCTTATATAATTATGTGGCATATATTACCTATTCAAGTACACCTTATTAAAAATATAATTTTTCACATCCATGAATCACCACCTTATTTATTCTTCACATGTTCTTTCCTTGGAGAAATCATTATTCTTCTCATCATGAGATTTTATACAATATCTACTACTATAACTTCAATATTTTACTCTTCTATTTCAACTTTAACTAAATTATTCCTTAGGTGATCATCTTTAATCCTTTCTTGATCTTGGTCGTGTGGACACTGAAATGGTCTATGGCCTTCTTCTCCACATCTTTAACAAACATAAGACCTACATTGATTTGAAAATAATCTTCTACCATGACCATAGTTTCATCCTCTCTAAAATTCTCTTCCTCTTTGCTGGTATTAAAACCTTTGCCTATTATTTTCTTGTCTTTATACACCATGTGATTATTATCCTCTATTGGTATTAAATCTACCTCTATTTGTATTCAATCACATAGTCCCCTTATTTTAGGGGAATTTCATGTTCTTGGCCTAGTATATTTCTTCTAGAATTCTATCTATTTTATTTTTATTTTGCCTTCAAAGCTAACTGATAAGTTTCCTCCATGTAAAGTATTCTATGCAAGCTTAATTGTTCCTGAATAGAAAAATTCAAATAATTTACATACCTTACAACCATGTTTTATTATAACTCATCATGCTCCATGTGTATAGAAATATTGTAAAACTAATCTGTATATTTTTTATACTATGATCTATCTACCTCAAATTTTGAAATCTTTTGTATAGGGTTTGTTCACAATCCATAAAAACAAATTTATCCCTCAACTTCTCCATATTTTTCCATGATTTAATATTATCTTAACTTTTTATTTGTCTTTTTTTAATTGGATATCCCATCAAATCATTGCATGACCCTTCAATTTCATGCATGAAAACTTTACCTTCCTATCCTCTCTCATAGTTCTCCATTCAAACAAATTCTTCATATTGTTCATATAATATATAAACTCCTCTAGTTTTAAAATTCATCCGTAATCTTGAATTTTAAATTTGATTCATTTTTTCCTTAATTTTAAAGCTCTAACCATCCTCTCTTCCATTGATGATGATTATTCATGTTGTTCCTCTTACCAAATGTATTATTCATGATCTGTGCCATCTTCTACATCATCTTTTACTCTCCTTTGTCTTTTATTTTTAAAGATATTGATTAGTTATTCTACTTGCATATACAACTCTTACATAGTATGATTTATCTAAATGATTCTTCCCTATCCTCTCACCATCTCTTACACATCCAAGATTCAAACTTGTTATGATACCAAATAATGAAATTGAATATTAAAAGATAAATAAATTACCAATAGGTAAAGCTTATGAAATAATAACATGTATTCATTTTTATTGAAATAAAATAATTAAAAACCATGCATAAATAATCCTCAACTCAAAATTAGAGTTGACATGCAAAAATTGGAACTCTAAAAATAAATAAAATTTGACATATTATTTTTAGCAACCGCTATTTTTAATAAGTTTCACATGCAAGTGCATGTAGCTCTAAACATATCTAAATATCAACTAAACACTATAATTAACCTATCAGACAAATTTCAATTGAAATTCAACTCAAGATAAAGAGAATTTATAATTTTAGATAAATACTAAAAATAAAATTAAACTATAATTTTGGACACTTAGATGGTCATGTAGGGCCTAAAAAAATATCAAAAAAGACCTATAATTGGAAGGGAAGATAATGGATTCATTGAACTCTTTTATATAGTCATTTTGGCATGTATATGTACACAAACTGAGCTATAGATCAAAATTTATGGCCTTTGTAATTTTTTCCTCTTTTTATGTATCAATATCCTGCCAAAAATTAGTAACCATGTAGAACGATATCACTCCTAGAAAGTTAAAATTAATGAATGTAAACATATACAAGAAATAAATGTGTGATATAAATTAAATGAATAAGGAATAATATGAGGAAGTGAACAAGTCAACTATGGATAGAAGCATGCCAAAATAAGATTAGAAGAAATGTGTCAATGTGGAAGGCACGTGCACTAGTGAAAAAGCATGAGAAGTTATTAAAGCATTTCTACTAGGCAAAAATATAGAGCTCAATGCATCATTGTCCACAACAAGATCCTTTTCTTCCTCTAGATATACAAGTGTATCAAACATTAATATGGGAAATTATATGAAATAATGAAGCAAAACCTCACAAAAGGTATGTTGATGGTTGTACTTTTCCTTTTTTCATTTTTGTAAGTATGTCATCATGAATTCACATGCATCTCTATAGTTTGTGGTCATCAATTTGGGATACCTTATCACTCTTGGGATTTTGGGATATATAATATAAAATCTCTTGTTCAATCCATCACTAAGATAAGGATAATAAATGGAATACTATAGTCTAAGGATATCTATTGAGTGGTTTTATTGACTAGGCTTTAAGGCTTTCGAATGAAATGTGTTGAGTAGATGTAATATCATAGAGTGCCAAGGTGATAGGATTAGTTTTCAAGAATAAGATACGAGAATGAACTATCTTTCTCTTATGTTTATCTTCAATATTTCATTCCCCATTAGCATAAAGCTTGAGGATGTAGAAGTTGTATACCTTTAATGTCCCAAGATCTTAACATAAGAGGAAGTTGTAGACATGATCTATGGTCCATAAAAATACAGAGGGATATGCATTTCAATCGTATGAAAGAGGAAATATTTTTGTATACAATGTATTTAGCACCTATGAGAGAGGAAATATTTTTTAAAGGTGAACATTTTCCACCTATGGTAGCATAAATATTCATAGAGACAATTCGTTTACCCCAAATGTGGAGGAAAGATTTAGGAATGTGTCTAATCAATGTGGAATTAATGAAGATAATGAATATGCCCTCAAATTTTACGGCAAAGAGGAGAAAGTGATATAAAATTTCTATTTTTGACATAGTGATTGGGAAAAGAGGCTATCTCTTTCCACAAAGAATGCAAACCATGGTAGACTAAAGCATTGC
>JARHVA010000198.1:15000-42500 GCA_037957365.1 Torreya grandis
ATATCATTGGTTGATATTATGTGTACATTAAATATTAATTTAAAATATAATTTCATGAAATTTTGGTAAAAAGAAAGAAGGTAGCTTTTTAGAATATCATAAATACTAAGAATCAAAGAGAGATCAAGGTAGAGAATGGGTATGAATATAAATGTATTGAATACAATCATAATTAAGAGTAAGAGGTAGGCTATGAATAATGTGATATAAATTCACATGTATAAATTAACTATTCATCTACTCAAAAGATCAATAAATTAGAAAAAATAGTTGAAATAGTACATATAACCCAAAAAGGGTTGGAAAGATATGGATAATAGAAGAAAAGGTGGAATAGGTAAATGTTGAAAAAGAAGAGACTAAGGTTGTGTCATATATACATCCACTTAATCAAGAGATGAAAAAATCATGAATGCATATTAGGGACATCAAAAAAATAATCACTATGAATTTATAGGGTATCTAAAAAATAATCACTATGGACATACATGGAATCAAAGGAGAAAAAATAATTGACACATGGAATTAGATGAAAAATCAAAATGGTAATGAATGGAAGCCTAGGAGAAATAACTATGGTCATAAATGGAATCATAGTAGTACAACGTAATATGACAGATGGAATGATAGGAATAGTTTGTATGATTATGTGTGAAAGCCAAAGAAAATAATTTATAGTCATTAATGGTTAATTAGAGTAGTCCATCATATTTTGAAACTAGGATTAGAGATATAACAAATAACAACATTAAATACATGTGGTTGGATCATCAAGTGGAAAATTATTTGAAGAACACTCATTACTTGGTTCCTTCTCATGTTTCATGGATGAAATATGTTAGTGAAGAATGGCATGTTATATACCTATTGAAATGATATTATTATATATATGGCCTAATGGATATGTTGACTATATAGAAAGAAAAATGTATTTGACCTATAAATCGATCTTAGATAGAATAAGATAAATCACACTTTCACTTCCTTTTGATGGTACATTCAGATAATCAAGGTCATGACCAAGATTGATACACTAGACCTAACTAAGGAATTCCTTACCATAATAAGGTCACTTGAGTGGGTTCTAAAGACACTAATCAAGTAACACCATGTGATAAATCTAGCTAGGTCATATGTTTTATATATTCACAAAGTAAATTAAAATATAACCTAGTGTTCAAGTAAGCTTATGTGACAAAATTAAGGTAATAAACATGAAATTAAACATGCATAAAAAATATTCTAATTAAGTGATATAGACATAATTCATGGAGAGATAAATACATTCAAAAGGAATTAGTTATGCTAAATATATCTACTAAAATAGAGAAATAAAGTTAGATATACTTACCTTGAAGATGAACCCATCAAGACTCAATCTCTCCCTTAGCCAAAGGCTCTTCATAAGAGGTTATTGTGGTTTTTAAGGATAACTAAGATAGGCCAAAGCATACAATTTTTTTTTCATGATTCAATATCATTCTCCAATTATAAACCATAAATATTAACTTCTCAAGTATAATGGCGGAAGAGCATAATGTAAATAAGTGAAAATAAATAATTAGTTATGTCTGTCTCTAAGAAATAAAAAAAATATGTGTATATATAGATAATTCTATCTTTAAAATTTTCTAAAAGTTCATCAACATTTTTGGCCCAATTTGACCCTATATCGATAATTGATAAAAGCAAATTAGGTCCTAATCTAGGTCAGCCTATGATAACTTAGGCATGTAACATGTTAATATTAATTTGAATACATGGTCCTCCTATGCTGACATTATTCAGTAATTGTAAAAAATATTTTTTTGTCTTACATAGGGATTATGTAAGACAATGAATTACTTGGAGGAGTGAGAAAGGAAGGAATCAAAGCTTATGGAAGAGTATAGGAGGAGTTTTGTGCTGATTGAAAATGGTGGTATAGGGAACAATAATATTGAAAAACATGAATTATCTATGCAATCCTTTACCAATGCATCCTTTATGGTGTGTACTCAGATATATTGAGACTCGATAAGTTACTATAAGAGAGAAAGCATCACTGATTGATAAAGATTGAAAATACTATGTGTATATATATGCCCCACTTGAATCTCATCTCATGTCACTCAAGTGTAATAGGGGATGGTGATTTGATAAAAGAACATAGCAAACACAATTATAGAGGTAAACAAATTGTAGTATTTTAAATCATAATATAGCTAAAATTAAATGATAGAAATGAAATAACTAAAAATATATGTAATGCATGCATATCTTGACATACATTTATCATTGAATGGTTATTTTTTGTGTTTTTAGTTTTGATTGTGGAGAGTGAAGTGATTGCTTTGGAAAAACCCAAGGATACAAAACTAAATAGTAAAATCAAACAAACTATAGATAAATAGTGTAGTTTGTAGGCATGAAGTACTTAGAAATTTGTTAAGATGGGTTGATAAATGCTAAGTTATGACTAAATGACCAAGCAAAAAGTTTAAAGTAAATCAGGTAACCAAAAATCTAAAGCTACTAAATGATTGAGAAACTCAAGTAATTAAACCTTAAGTAAGAAAGAAAAATAAACTAAGTCAAACTAAGGATACAATTAAAAATGGTAATCAAACATCAATATGAAAGTTCTAAAAAACATTACTTAAATAAAGGTGGGAAAGAAATGGTAAAATAACATTGATGAGTGAGCAATAATAATCCTTACTCAATCATCAATGGAAAAAGCACATAAATAGGGAAAATAACATTGGTGAGTGACAAGTAATAATCCATCCTCACACAACTATGGAAAAAAATCTTAAAAATAAAAAATGGATGCAATTATTTGAAAAAAGGAAGTATAAAAATTATATAGAAATGGATGCAGTTGTCTGAAAAAAAGATAGTATAATTTAATAGTGTATAATTAGACATAATTGTATATGAAAAAGTGGTAACAAAAAAAATCTACTAAAACCAATACAATTAAATAAATGTAAAGCAATGGTATAAAGAAGACAATCCATTATCACTCACACAAACTATTTTGTTCTAAAGATAGATAAAATTGAAACAAAGATGTACTAACATGTTTTTAAGATGTGAATAAGAGGAAATATAGAAGTGGTGAAATATGTTTAGAATAAAAATTTCCAATCAAGGGGGGAAATGAAATGGGTGGTGGGGGAAATGATGGAAAAATAAATCTACAAAAACTTTTTATCGAAGTCAAGACACTAAAATTAGGTTTGACAAAACAGGAAGACATTCAACATTAACGAATTTGAAGAATTATTCCTAACCAAAAAAATCTTGGGCTATCAAATGAAGTATGAATATCATCCCATAAATACAATATGCATGAATAGTAAAATGGACCTACCTTCCCACAATGTGTTCCCTATTCCTTAGGACCCCTTACAAACAATTGTCAATCTACTACAATGATTGGGTACTTATCTGATAAAGTAGGTAGCACTATAAATTATTTTTTGAGTTCTCCTATCTCAATCTACTATTCTACCATACCCAAACTTACCTCAACTCTATCATGAGTCCAACTATGGAGTTTTAATTTCTATTGGAGATAAAATATTGGTATAAATTACGTATTATGGTGTTATGTTGATTTTTAAATTTCTATGTTACCTTTTGATAAATGCCTTTTGTTTTAAATGATTTGGATTTTAACTTTTGGTTCCTTTTTATTTTACTCTGACATATGGATTTGGATAACAAAATATGTGTGCTAAAAATTGCTATCGTTTGAAAACATGGGACTTGGTTGCTAAGAAATACAACTTAGAGAACATGGTGTGTAAGAGTCTTGTTAATCCATGTGAAATAAAATTGATATCTTAAATTTGACCTTATTTTATCGAAATTGAAATGAAATCAAATCAAATCAAATCAAGGAAAATAAACATAAAATAATTTTAATTACATTAAATCAAAAAAATGTGATAAAGTGAAAAGGGATACAATGATAGGTAAATATAATTTGTTATCATAACAATTATAGAAGTGTATGGTAACATGCTAATATAGTTTATTGTGAAAGTTTTATATAAAAATTAAATAGAAGTCAAAGCTAAGAATATGGGACCATAAACTTGTAACCATGTCTAAACATTTGATAAAAGGAACAGTTGGTTGAATAAAGGTGTTTTGAAAATAATATGGTGATTTTATGAGGATAGTTTGGTCCTATCCATGGTCTTACACTATAATTCATAAAAGAGAAACCCATGTGGGTTTAATAAATTCAAAAATTGTATTTGTGAGGAGGGTCTGGTCTTATCCATGGTCTACACTAAAACTCATAAGATAAAAAACGAAGAGGGTGAATAAAGTATGTGAAAATATAGAAAAATTGGTATTTGTGAGGAGGGCCTAGTTATATCCATGGTCTTACACTTCAAATCATAAAAATGAAACCCAAGAGGATGTTAAAAACATATAAAAATATCAATGTTCATATGAAAATTCAATATATTAAAGTGAAAGGAATTCATGAGGAAAACTAGATCCTATCCATGGTATTATAATGAAACTCATGAAATAAATAAATCAAAGGACCAAGGGAAAGAACTAAGGTTTGTATAAATAAAAATTTATATAGACGTTGTTATATATTTATAAATCCTGTAATATAGTAGGATAGCATATAGAAATATGATAATAAATGAAATACCTAAGAAAAGTATTTCTCCAAAAATTACACATTAGTGGGATCTTTAAAAATATGGCCTTCATTAGTTTAGAGGACATAGGTGTTAGTACCAAGAATGTCTTTCACTAAGGCCCCTATAATTTTTTAGCATATTTGCCTTCTTTATCATGGGTATAGTATAATTTAAGGACTAGATCAACAACATTGAAAGTGAAAACTTTACCCATTTTATTATGTTTCTTGGTGATATGAGCCTTGAATTAACAATTATTTTGAAGAGTGGATAGAAGGTGTTGATTGAGAAGATCAAGAGCATGAATGTGGGATTCACATATTTCTTCATCAAGAATGATATCATGAAGAGATATAATTAAAGGGGCAATCTCATATTCCAATGGTAGGAAAGAATTTAAATAATAGACTAGTGAGAATGGTGTTGCTTCAGTTGTAGTATGTACACTAGTATGATTGGCCCAAAGTATAGGATATAAATGAATATACCAATTAGTGAAATTTTATTTAATGGTCTTTTGGAGGATTTTATTTATTATTTTACTAGTGGCCTCAACTTGGAAATTACATTGTGGATGGTAAGGTGTGGATAATTTGTGGGATATTTTAAATTTAGCACATACATGCTTCATGTTGTTATTCTTGAAATTGCCACCATTATCAGAAATAGTAGTATGTAACCCCAAAATGACAAATTATTTGTTTAAAGATAAATTTATAAATATTATCTCCTAAAAATTTAATAAGAGGCATGAATTATACCCATTTAGTAAAATATTTCTTAGCATTGATGATAAAAACATGACTATCTTATGACAGGTAATTTACTAATGAGATCTAATCCTAACATGGAGAATGGCCAAGGAGATTCCATAGTTTAGAGCTCAGATAGTGGTGAATGGATTAGATCATCATGGAGTTATCAAGGACTAAACTTTTAAACAAAATTTTTAGCATATTTTTATAAATCTGGCCAAAAGTATCCCATCAATAGGCATTTGCATGTTATAACATGTCCGCTATAGTGACCATCATAAATTCCACCATGTGTTTATCCAAGTATAGTATGGACATTTTTTAAATTAAAAAGTAGAGAAAGGTACCTTATTTTTTATGATAATAAAGGTTATTATATCAAAATACATATTTAAAATCTTGTTTCTAAATTCTAGTCTTTTTGTAAAAAATTGTGTCTAGAGGATAAGTTTGATGTTCAAGGAATTCAATAATATTTTCATACCATGGGCTATATTGAATAGTGACATATTCAATGTAATAGATAAGTGAATCCTATGATTTTATATAATATAAATAATTTTTTATTTGAATAAAAAATTGGGAGTCATTAAGTACTTGATGAAAATGAAATATGCATGACTAAAAATCAAGAAAATCAATGATAGAGTTGTGTTCTCTTGGAATATGTTCAATGGTAAAAGAGGTAAACATTTTGGTGAGGATGATATTATTTTTATGAAAAGTGATAATATTTTCACTTTTAAATTGATAATCACCATTAACCTAGTGGCATATAAGTTGGGAGTCACCCAAAATGTGTAGATATGGAATATCTAAGTCAAATGTTGCTTTCATGCATAAGATTAACACTTCATATTTTGACATGTTATTAGTGAAATAAAATTTTATTTAAAATACTAAAAGGAATTTTTTACAATGAGGATTACTTAGAATAAAACTTTCCATAGTGCCTTGGAGACATTTGGCTCCATCAAAGTGCAACGTCTAGGTGTCTTCATGTGAATTGATGGTAATATCAGGGAACTCTTCGATAACTACTTTGGATTTATTAGTATCATTAATGACATTGGTATATTATTTATTAATTTCATATAAATTAGTAATGAAATTATGGAAGTAATATTTAAGAGAGATAGTCTAATTGAGACCTTCAATACAAAGATTGCTATTATTGGGGAGACTATCTTGAAGGTGATTTATAATAGGTATAAGTGTCACGACAAGTTGGTCAATAATAACTTGCCCTTTGAAATGTTTTTGAATTATTATGTGAAGTTAAAATTCTGTTAAGAGAACCAATCACATGCAAATTCTATCTCTAGGTAGAAATGCTTTGAATACAAAGTAATGAAGTGGGTTAAAATGAAAAATGACATAGGTTGTTTGATAGAGCATGTAGAAAAAAAGATTTTCATCTATAAAATATATACAAGGAAATCATGCTATACTTTATTATAACATTTTTCATAATCAATGAGGCCTTGACTAATATATTAAATATCATATTCTCTTATAATATCATCTTGTTAGGAAAGTATTGCCCTAATTGATATGGGAGTAGAAGTGTAAAAAATCAAAGGATGATCATCAAAAGGTGGTGAAAGGGCAAGTGGATGGAGAAATTATAATTTTATTTTTTTCAAATTCCTTTTTATATCAAAAAGTCTATTCTAAATAATTACATGTCTAAATAAAGGAATTAACAGGGTATATGTGATAACCCATTTTAGGGATGAAGACTTAGATTCCCCCAACTCTGATGAGGTAAGTATGAATGTCTGTACTGGAGTGAGTAATGGGCATGTTGACTATATAAATGATTTTAGTGGGATTTACATTGATACCATGAATATATACTAATAACCCTATCAATTTAATAGATGCAATACCAAAGACACACTTGTAGGGGTTGAGTCTAACTTTGTCCTTGATTAATCGATCAAAAATGACAAAAAGATCAAAGAGACGGGTTGTACAAATTTTCAATTTGACAATGATCTCATTCACATAGTTTTTAATATTCTTATGGAAAAGATCATGAAAAATTTAGGTCATATCCGACTGATAGGTATCTCTAACATTTTAAAGACCAGAGGGTATTTTAACACAGTAAAAAGTGCCCCGTTATTTATTGAATGTTGTCTTGTGTTGGTCTTTGGGAACTATGTGAATTTTATTTTAGTCTAAAAAACCATCCATGACTAACAAAATTTCATATCTATCTATGGAAATGATGATGATATCTATTTAAGGTAATGGATAATCTTCTTTGGGACAAGTGAGGTTGAGATTGTCAAAGTTGATGCATATATGAATAACCATGGTCACTTTTTTATGAATAGGAATAAATTTTGACAGCCATTTACAATAGTCCATAGGTTTAATAAACTTTTAATCTAATAGTTTAATAATTTCAATATGGTGTAAGGTGAAAACTTTGGGTGGAAATTACCACTATTTTTTCCAAATGGGTTTGGCATCTGGGTATGTGATTACGTTTTACATAATGATACTAGGGTCAATACAAAGCATGTCATCATATGACCAAGTGTAGGTCTCATGATATTTATCAAAGAATAGAATAAAGTTATGATGCTTGGTCAGTGTGAGTTCTCTATAAATCATTATAGGTCGATGACATGAGGGTGTGCCATATTATGTTCATGTGGTTTATACAATAAGAATGTAATTTACATCTTAAAAATGATATGGCACATTAAGAATAGAATAAATGGGATTGGTTTTTTGATTGATATTGTCAATGAAGTTATTTAAATAAGGAGCTTTTCATTTGAAATTCCCAATTTTGTGATGTTGTGTAGGAAGTTGAGGTTCTTGGGCATGAAGCAACTAAAGCATGGCTTCATCACTAGGTAACGTAGGTAAAGATCCATAGTATTCCACATATACTAAAATATCAATTATTTTTTTAACATGGTGATCATATTTATAATGTATTTGGGATACATCTATTGCCTTGGCATAAAAGGTGATATCGGTAGTATGTATAAATATGGAGGAAGGTTGATTGGATTCAATTAGATTGATAATAGGCATGTATTTAGAATAATTTTTAGGTAAAGGATTTTGTATAGTGAACAATGTGATAGGTGGTATCAAAGGTGTTAGAAGTTCTGAATTTATGAGAGGTAAAAAAATTTCAACAACCTATGGAGTATCGAGGAGTGGGTAATTAACTAGAGGTACATGACCTTCAGGGTCTAACTTAAAATTTGTTGAAATGGTATGAATTTATTGGTTGAAAGCATATGTATTTTATCTAATGTTTGTTGATATTCTTTAACATAAAAGTCTTGAGATTGAGATTGGTCCATAATGTAGGTATCAACATAGGTGGGAAAGATAGTACATGCTTGTATCTCTAAATGAACTTTAGAAGATTATATGCCTAGATAAACATATTTATGAGGTGACATAGTTAAAGGGTCTTGAAATAACTTGGACACTCTATATAAATTACAAGTGAAATAATATTTTGTATAAGATGCTTCATGTGCATTACAGGGAGGAAGGAAATTGGTGATATCATCAATGAGAGGGATGGGATGATCACAAGGTAACAAGGAAACATGGAGCCACTCCAAAATTTAAGAAGGTAAATTTGAATTATTGCATATGTTTTGTGCATCATTTGGCTCATCATTTCTAGAATTGGAAAGAGTGACTTGTAAATTTGGATTTATATTTACTAATTCAGATAAATGTACGTTGTTAATTCTTAGAATAGTTAGAATCTAATACTCATATTTTTGGTTTGGAAATTGAATATTCTATGGGTTATGATCGGCCTCATGTTTATGCCATTTTCAATTATGAATGAACTTGATAAATTAACTGCTAGAAGAGGCAATGGCCCTCATGCAATGTGTCCATGGATGACCTATCAGTATATTATATAAAACTAGTAAATTGAGAACCATAAGATTGATACATATAGTTTTAGGTCCAATAGTAGGATCGATCTAAATACAACAAAAAAAAATTTTATTGTTCTTTTCAAATCCATGATATGTTAGACAAGTTTTCTTAAGATGATCTCTATTATACCCAAGTTGTTGAATGATCCAAATATATGTCACATTAATTCTTGACCCTTCATCAGCTAATAATTTTATAATAAGGGTGGTGTTAGTAGCTATTTTAATAAAGAGAGGTCGGTCATCTATGTGAAAAACAATTTCATCATTGACCATGTCTTCTTCAAGGAAATCTATGGAATGCTTTCAATAAGGACAAACAGTTTCAATGGTTTAAAATTTTATTGGTGGAGGATCGTGAGAAGGTTGGTCCACTTCTAATGAAGATAGTTCTTCAATATCTTGTAGTTATTGCATTAAGAATTTACGATGATAGAGATAGGTGTGAAATACATACATGAGAGGTATTTTTAAAAGCATATAGTTAAGTCCCTCTAGGAAGTTCTAATGAGTTTCTGAAGAGGAAGAACCAAAATGAGGCTTAGAAGGTAAAATATTTTTAATAGGAAGAGAGATAGATGAAGCTTTAGATTGAGGAATTAGTTCCTCATTTGTTTTTAAAGCTAGGTTAGTGGTAGTAATATCTTTCAAAAGTTGTAGCTCTTCTAGTGATGGTTTCTTTGGTTTTATGATATGATATTTGTCAGAGGGTTTATTATGATAATTGACTTTAGTTGAATTGACTATTAGTAATTGGTATAGTATTGATCATAGTCAGAATCAATCACACAAATATACTTGTGTAATTATTGAGGGTTGGATGTTGAAAATGATCTTGGATTGTTAGAAGAATAATATTTGAATGCTTATTTTTTTAAGATGCATTAACATAATTATGATGACATATTTTGTTCATGGCATCATGATTGAATGTATCTCCTAGAATAAAATAAATGGAAAATTTTATAATCCCATGACATGTTTCACAGGAATGACCTATATTGGCATGAAACAAACAAAATTTATTAGGGTCATACCATTTTGGAGGATTATTATCATACGTGAATGATTTATAAGGCACTACAAATTTTTCATTTGTTGAATAGTTAGTAGTAGATGGGAAGGTTAAGGATTATCCATTTTTCCTACTCTTGGTTTTGGTGGAGGACAATTTCCAGTGATTACATTGGATAAATGTTACAAATATCCATTGATGGTTTTAGTGTTGGGTTCTATATTTTTCATTAATAAGTCTTGTCACTTAACTTTATCAACATCATCATTTAAAGTTTAGGGAGCAAAAGTTCAAAACTTGTATTAGAGGGAAGGTGTTAAGGTAGTTCTAAAAATTTTGAACCATTTTTTATTAGTCATGTTTGGATCATATTTATTATCCAAATATTTCCATCATTTGATAAAATCATGACTTGATTCAATAGGGCATTGCTTAGAATTGATGAAATGACTAAGGCAATTTTAGGGAAGATAATTATGTTGAAATTCCTTAATTATAAGGCTAACTAAATTCTCGAGTTTCCATATAGAATGTTGGGGAAGTTGGTTAGACCATTCTAATATATTACCTATGAAGGTTTTAACTAAAATTTAGGTAGTGGTGAAGGTATTAGTTTGGATCCACTCTTTATAAATATTACTGAATTCTTTGAGAAAAGATTCAAGGTCTTTATTCCCATCATATTTAATAGTTGGAGATATATTACCTTTATCAATAGCTATAATGAATGGGGCTAAAGGTTCATTTTGAATATGTTGAAGAACCTTGGTATGTATAATAGGATGGCAAATGATATTTAATGTAACATATTTAAGAGGTGAAGGGATGAAATTTTAGTTATTTTGGTGAATAATAATAATGAGATGATTATCCATGGTTATCAAATAATGTTATAGTTGCATCATTTTGAAAGTATTAGATGTTTTCATGATTTTCATTTGTTGCACTATTTGTGAAAGAATTTGAGTTTTATTAATTTTTGGGTTGGTTTTGGGAGTAGGATTATTAGCACTGGTAGGAGGGGTATTCCCTAAATTGGTAGTAGTTAGAGGGTTGTTAATTACTTGATTATTGGTGTTGAGAAGGTTCCCTATGGGTTTATTTTTTAGGATTCTATAAATTTCCCCCACGATATAGTAAGGAGCCTTAAAGTGATAATTATCTTGATAAGTATAAAATGGATATGATCTACCAAGATCATATGTTGGATTTATTTGGACCATATTGTAGTCCTAAAATGAGGGATGAGAAAAGGTGCTCGAAGAGTGAAGATAATCTTGGGTAGTGAAGGTAGGAAGAAAATAGTATCCAATATAATGTCTAAATGGATTAAAGTTGTGCAAAACAATTTTGATATGGGATTTCATGATGATTAAAGTAAGAATATAAAATTATAAATTAAAGATAAAAAAAGGGATAAATTTAGCCAAATAGAGAACAATATCGACCAAGACGTATAGAATCAACTGGGTCGACAAAGTTTGTAAGAAAGGACAACATAAAAGGATACAAAAGACATAGTTGAATTACTTGACTATGTTTTATAGATGGTAAAACTAAGGTAGGCCATTAAGATACATAGTTGAATAAGTCAACTATGTAATGTTGATGGATAAATTGAACAAGATACAAAGATACACACAGTCAAATATGTCAATTATCTACTACAAATGGAGAGACTAAATAGGCTAAAAAGATACACAATCATTTAGGGTGACTATGTACTGAAGGTAAGCAAAACTAACAGTCTGTAAGAGACTATGTTAATATGAATAATTTTTTTCTAAAAATAAGGAAATTTTTTGCAAATTGTATCACACAACACAAACCGTATACTAATATTAGATAGTATAAATTTTGTGATACAAAATAAAATGATCAAAGAGAAATCAACAAAAACTGAATGTAAATGCTATCTAATTAGTCATTATTGGATGTTGTTAAGTTATAATAAATTTTGAAACTAATGTGATAGGGATTTGGATATAATAAGGAACTAAAAATCATTCTATGGATAGTTTTAGCTAGTTAAGGTTGAAGGAGATCTATATTGGTTATGGTAATGCCTTGGTATTAAGGTTTACCCCTCACTTCAAAATCTCATAGTGATAAGGGTGTTGGGTGCTTTGTCAATATATACCATTAGCCACATGTTTATACTACACTAGAAACCAAGTCAGTTTCCCCCCTTGGTGATGAAATCTAGGTAAGTATACCTTTGGAAGAAAATTTATAATACTTTTTAGTGTTAATTTATTTGGAACTGTGGCCAAAATATAAAAATAATGTGATTAATTCAGTAAATTGAAATATAAATAATTATTCTATATTTTTTACTCTAGGCATGAAAGTAATTGAATTGAAAAGTTAATTAATTATTAAAAAAATAGGTTATTTTGTTTGATTATAAAGATTATAGAGTTGGTATAGGTAACACTATATGTAAATAATACAAAATATATTTGACAAGGTTGCTATTATTTTTTAGAAGTAAGATCGAAAGAACATAGGTGAATACATTGACTAAGTCTTCTAGAGAGAATATAGGATATAGAACTGTGTTGAGTTAGTTGACCTAATTTCCTATAGGGTTGTAGTTTTATAGACTATGTACTATGAAAATCAAGACTGTAAATGAATAATAGAAATGATAGAGAGGGTAAAAATCAACCTGGTAATTTTTAATATGCATATGCTTTAAATTTTTAATCTATTTTTATTTAACACTAATTTTTATATTATATGAATATGTTTGACTAGGTCGATAAAATGTAAAAAACCTATGTGCTTAAAATAATGTTTGAATAGAGTTAATTGGTTCGACTAAGTTTACAAGCCTATATGCTACAACAAAGAAATGAAAATAGAGTCGACCAGATAAATGAAGTCTACAATATTTTGACTAAAGAGGATAATTATGTCAAGATGATCAATTTATTCACTAGTATCTACAGAAGCCCTGTGTAGAGAAAACAAAGTTCATTTGGAGTGATTGTGTGTTAAATCTTCACATAGAATGTTAGACTTTATCAACAAGTTTGATTAAATAATGTAAAAATAAAAATATATAATATGATAATAAAATGAATTCATGAAAGAAGACCTACAAAGGTTAGATTCACATTAGGTACACTAGAATGTACAGAAGGTAAAATAAAACTAACCTACAAATAAATCCTAGGTCAAAAAAGATAAATCACACTTACACTTTTGCTTGTTGTTACATTTACAAAATTAGGGTCATGACCAAGATGGATCCATTAGACCTAATCTATTTTTATTTAACACTAATTTTTATATTATATGAATATGTTTGACTAGGTCGATAAAATGTAAAAAACCTATGTGCTTAAAATAATGTTTGAATAGAGTTAATTGGTTCAACTAAGTTTACAAACCTATATGCTACAACAAAGAAATGTAAATAGAGTCGACCAGATAAATGAAGTCTACAATATTTTGACTAAAGAGGATAATTATGTCAAGATGATCAATTTATTCACTAGTATCTACAGAAGCCCTGTGTAGAGAAAACAAAGTTCATTTGGAGTGATTGTGTGTTAAATCTTCACATAGAATGTTAGACTTTATCAACAAGTTTGATTAAATAATGTAAAAATAAAAATATATAATATGATAATAAAATGAATTCATGAAAGAAAACCTACAAAGGTTAGATTCACATCAGGTACACTAGAATGTACAGAAGGTAAAATAAAACTAACCTACAAATAAATCCTAGGTCAAAAAAGATAAATCACACTTACACTTTTGCTTGTTGTTACATTTACAAAATTAGGGTCATGACCAAGATGGATCCATTAGACCTAACCTGATGTGGATCTGATACCACTTGATAATCTTTCCAACACATCGTTAGAACTCCACACATCCTCTTTCTTGAAAATTTCACCCTCATGGTGTCTTCAATTTGCATTTATTCAAAATACATCTCTATCTCAATTATCCATGTCATGAGCTCTTCTGATCCACAATGGATGAAACCTCCTCCATCCTTCTTCTCCATGTTCATACCTAAAAAAAAATAATAATCACATCCTCAACTCAAAACTCTCCTCTCAACATGCATATTACTTGATCTCTAAAATTTACTTCAGAGTCTCTCCCAAGGAATCATAACTTTCTCTAATACCAATTGATGTGGCCTCAAACCACAACTCACTCTTTCTCACAAATTAAACTTATGAATTCAATAACAAATGCAATAAATATTCATAAAGCTCCTCATAATTACAAAATATTTATAAAAAAATCCTAGCACTCATTACAAGCTTCCCTAAAACACACATACATACTTGGCATCTTAAGTTGAGGAGGCTCCCAAAGTTTTCACAAAAGATTTATTCCCAAAGTAGCCTAATAAACTAAACTAAGAATATAATTATTTATATAATACTTGGAAGAATGAGAGAGGAACAAAGGAAGTCCACAAATTCAACCTCCACCACTTGGAAAGACTATTCATCAATTTTAAAATGTCTTTTACCATGTGATCCACTTTAGTTTGGACCTCTCCAATAAGTGAAATTTTCAAAAGGTGTTCTCCACTCCACACATCCTTAAAAAAGCTAGTGGAAACTCCTTTTGACCAAGCTTAAACCCATTAACTTTTATCTACACATGTAATTAATCCCACTCTCATAATGGAGGTCAACATCAACTTTATCAGATGTGAAATATCCTCCATGGGCCATGGCACATCACATTCCTGCATCATCACCTACCACATCACCATGAATAGTGAAAGTGAATATTGTTTGTGAATAGTGTTTTTGCTACCACATCATAACCAAGGGGTCCCTTAACACAATAATAACAATAGAGAGGGTTCCAAATCCTATAGTTGAGGAACACCATGTGATAACCCTAACTAGGTCATATGTTTTCTATATTCACAAAGTAAATATAAATTAAAGTATAATCTAACCTTGTGCTCACCAAAGCTTGTGCCACAAAATGGGTGCAATAAAAATGAAAGTAAACATGCATGTAATAAATTATATTTAAGATATGTATATATGTAACCCTCATGTATGGAAATATAAATATATTAAAAATCCATTATTTATGCTACTTCTATCTACTAAAATAGAGGAGTCATGTTGGGCTTACTTATCTTGAACATGAACTTGTCAATACTCAATATCTCCCTTAGCCAAAGGTGCTTCACAATATGTTATTTTGCTTTGTAGGGATCACTAAGATAAGCCAAATCATTCAAGACTTTTACAAAATATAAGATTATTCTGCAAGAAACCCTAAGCAATAAATCCTCAAGTAGAATGGTGGAAGAGTAGATTGTATAGAAGTGCAAATGAATAATTAACTTTGTCTCACTCTCTCAGAAATGAAAAAAATGATGTGTATATATATCTGAATGTAACCCTAAAGTTTTTTGAACATTAGTTTCTAGTGTCGACCTAATTCGACTCTATATCATTAATTAATAAACTCAAGTTAGGTCTCAATCTCGGTTAACCTATGCCAACCTAGACCTTTAATGTGATGATGTTAATTTGAAAATAGGTTCAACCTAGGCTGACATTATCTGGTAAGTTTCTAAAAATAAATTAAGCTTAGATAGGGGTTATGTAAGGTGATGAATTATTTGGATTAGCATTTAAGAGAGGAGGCAAATCTTATACAAGAGTATAAGAGGAGTTTTGTGTTGATTGTTATTGTCATCAAATTGTGCAACCTAGGAAACTTTATTAAAGCTCCTATAATTTTTTTCAATATTGAATCATCTCTCAAGTTGTGAGGACTTAAGAAAGAGATGAATCTCTAGATTATAAGGGCTAGCTCCCTAGATTCTTCTTTGAATGTCTATCGCCTAATATAATGTTTTTTTATGAAAAGAGTTAGAAGTTTGCATAAAATGGAAACTACACTAAAGAGGTGATCTACCAAGACATACCCCATAGATTATCAGACTTCTACTAAGAAACAATGCTTTTTAATACCAATTATATGCATTGAAGGATCCTAACATAGTGTTTCAATGTGAAGGTAGCATACTTGGGATAATCAACAAGATAACTGACCTAGGGAAAAACTGCACACCATAGAGATAATTGAATACTTGAATAATATCCTAGTAAATTCAACACACTTCACATGACCTTTTAAAATCAGAACTCTTGCTTAAACATGAAAGATAAAGGGATTAAAGATGATACTATCACTTAGCTCCACTATACATCACTCACACACTTAGAAAAAATGTTCAAAAATTAGAATTAGACTTGTATTCAATGTTCAAAAAAAAATTAATGTCATGTTAGTAGGTATTTTCCATACCAACTATGGTCTTCTTTATAATGGCCAAAATGGCTCAATTTATAGAACATGGGAGAAGAGAGAGAGAAGAGAAGTTCAAAAGGCATCAGGACAAGTGTCCAAAAGATAGAATAAGTTAAAATCCATGTGGATTAAGATATTTGGGTGATCCATTCAATTTCAGGAGCTACAAGTGTCATTTTCAATCATCCAAAACCTATAAATCAGTCAAGAAACTCCTTATTTTGCATAGAAAACTACCCCTCATGATTAGCCTTGCAAAACTACCTTATCATTATAATTTACCAGGTCTAATGATGGATTTTAGTGAGATGGGTTATTTATATCCCTTCACAATCATTTTAGATGTTCTTGATCATCCATATCATTCTGGCCATGCACCATCATTCAAGACAGTCTCAAAATGAGCTCTCTTCATGCACCTTTCACACATGGCACCTAAAATTTCCCAATTCTATAGTTTTATAGATGAACAAGGGTGAATGGAACTTTTCATAGGTTTTCATATCATTAGTTTTAATAAATTAGCCTTAAAATGCTTTCCAAATTAATATTCACCACTTTCTCCTAAGTGTTCACTATCTGCCGACTAGACTAGCTAAAATGAAAGGGATGTTAGATGGGATTAGGAGATTATAAATCTGATAAAATGACTATGAGGACTTATAAAAAGTCCTAAACTCTCCCTTAAAATTTATTTGGCCTCTTTAAAGTTCTCCATGCCTATAAAACACATAAAAAATACAAAAAAGTTATGTTCTGCCCTATTTCATATATGTCTGTACAGAAAAATTTCATTAGAGGGTCCTTGAGATAGTCCTTTTTATTTTACCAAAGTTTCATGGTATCTCCACTTCATATTCATGCCTAAGTTTCAATCTCTTTTGAATAAAATCCTTGAGAAGGTTTTGCAAGGATTTTTAGGTGGTTTTCATTCTTAACATTCATTCATAGCCATGGCACATTGGAAATCTGATCAAATGCCACTTATGGCTTATAAATAAACCCATTAAATTTTATTTAATGGATCATGTTCCCATTCAAAGGATTATGAAATATATGAGAATTCCAAGATGGCCATTCAAGTCATTTTCAAGCATTTTATAGGATCTTAGCACATTTTAGGCCAAAATATGGCTTATTGGTGAATATATTTGAAAAAAAAGGTTTAATAACCTCTAAAAATACCATATAAATATTACCTAATCCCTATAACAAATCACCAAGGGTTTAGAATGAATCTAACCCTTATTTTGGAAAAATGTCTAGGCCTTGACAACTAGGTATGTCTGCACCTTTGAAAAAAATCACCATTATTGACACTTACCATGAAATAATATATATTTTAAACATAATTTTAACCCCAATGGAGGTGATACAAAACACTAAAAGTCTTTGTAAATTCTATAACTTGAAATTAACTTCTATTTGGCACTAAATTTGCATGTTTCATCATTAGGTCTACCTGCAGACCTTCTGGGCTAGACCACATTGCTTGCATTAAAAAAATTTAGACCTATTTATGATTTTTATCCATGTGTATCCCAAATATTCAAACCTTATTTACTTATCCAATTGATCTCTGGTTCACCATTCCTCACTTTTCCCTAAAAATGCCATTCTTGTGCATGAAGCAAGCACCTTACCTCTGAGACAAAACAAAGATTATTAGCCATATTTGATTGTGAAAAGTGAATACTTTGGATAATTTTAAACTTCATAATTACCAACTTTACCAAATTATTTTGTTTGGATCCATGGTTATGGGGTCTAACCAACTCAATCTTCTCAAAAAGGAGTTAAAATCCTTATTTTTTACATATTCTTGTTGAAACCTCCTCATCGATGCTCCTTTCAAACTGATTTCATGCATCCAAGTTTATTATAAATTTTATTCACCCTAATTTTATTATTATGGAACCTAATAATCCACCAAAAACCTTTCTCCTAAGTGGAATCTCTATACTCACCCCTTGAACCAAGGATTTCCCTAACCTACCTGTACAGACTGATTCCATTTTGATAAGAGAAAATGCTCCTTGGGTATCTTTAGAATATATTGGGAACATAATTAATTTAATTTTATCATGGGGAATTGTATTACATTTCTTTAAATTCCCCCTTCCTTCCTAGGTATTCAAGCTTTCACTTTTCTCCTTCCAAGCTAGGACCCTGCCTGACTGTAATAGTGAACAGGGGTGTTTTTTTCAAGATACCTTTCTTCAGAGATGATATCATGGTGTAAAAACCTTATAAATATTATTTTACCCTCTTATTATTCCAATTTTATCTCATTATTTTGATCTAGCATCTTAGCACTTTAGGGCTTCCAATTGCTCACTGCCCTCTATAGACTCAGACACCCTTAAGACCCTAATTGTTGGTGATTTTACGTGGTCATAAGGATGCTATTGGACTTAAATGATGATTTAGAAACTTATTTAGGTCTTAAAATCCATTATTACTTTAAATTTCCACCTCCTCATCCTATAAATTCATTAAAACTTCTTCTAAGTCCATAATCTCACTCCACTACATGTCTCAATTGCAGGTGACTATGTTTCATTCATTTTAGGCCTACTTGTAGGTTGACATATCTAAAAATTGACTTGGTAATGGTGTATATGATTTCATATAGATATTTTTTATCTTATAAAAATAAAATCTCTTCACCTTGTTCAAGATCACACTTGTTTCACAAGATTTAATACTTTCTGCATCTAGGTGTCTTCTCACAAGCCTGTGTACAGATAGAGGAGAACGATTTAGGGGTAAAAACATCAAATTAAATTTATCCCATGAAATTTTATCTTATGAGAATAATTTTAACCAATTTTAATGTTCTATCTTGATGCCTTAGTCTAAGATTGAGTTTATTGATTGTAGGTTCACCTTTCTACCAATCTCCTATAGGTTTCAATGTCAAAATTTAGTGGTTTTGAGGGCACTTATGTGTATTCAAAATAAAACCTTCCATTATTCATTATACTTCCAACTTTTAAACATTAATTTTCCTATGATAGGGATACAACATCATTCAAGGTAGACACCTTAGAAGCTCATACAAAACTTGTTCTATGATACATCAGAAAACCTCTTAGGCCTTTGTTTACAACTTTCAGGGATTAAAGGCATGAACATAGGCATCTCTCCTTTGAATGTTTATTTATCACCAATTAGATACCAAATGTGTTTTTAATATGCTACCATGCCCTCATACCCCCCAAGGCATAAGTATATTCCTCTAAGCATCAACATGACATCATCAAGACTATGAGTGAGTGCCTTGAGTTGTATATCCAAATGGAAACTTGAAAGAGCATGAATTGCAAGGGTAAGTTTCTAAAAACACTTCAAAATAAATTTCAAACTTAAAATTTGGATAACCTCATCAATAATATTTTTAAAATAACTCAAAACAATCTCCTTAACATGAATATCAAACTTTAAGGCACTTGTACATGGAAAGTGTGGATCATGACAAACCCACATAAGCCTGGAAGAGGTCTATAAATATATTGAGACTTCAAAAAGAAAATTTACAATGAGAAACCTATAGAGAAGTCCCGAGGAACATAATAAAGCATCAAATCCATTAAACCCAAGCAACATTTTTTGAAACTAGCTCAAGAGGAGACCCCTCATGGTTATATATGCATAAAACATTGCCTGGAGTGTTAAACGTGGTTTATAAAGGAGGAGGAACCAATCTAATACTTCATTCTATGAAATTGAAGTGGAAAAATATTATTATCCACCCCCAAAACCATTATTACCACCTCCACCTGTACGGTCCACACCAAGCATCAAAAGTTGACCCTTTTTTGCTTGCCAAGACAAGAAGGAAGTAATATGAGTTACTGATGGAATTTTAATGAAATTTTACATTCAAATCATGGAAATGGGTGATGGGGGGTGAAGATACACTCTACCTATTTTTTAAGCTGATGGTGGACTCAAGAAGTCCGTACAAGTGCCTAAAAACTCCTAAAATCAAGAAAAAATTATCATTTACTAAATTTAACTACTTCTTGGCTTACATATGACTTATATTGACATTATAATAACCTCTTCCATATTTAAACTCACCTCAGTGACAAATTTTATTTCATGGAAGTTTGTATAAGTCATTAAAAGGGCTAAAATGTGACCAAAAGGTCCCTTCTTGCATATGAGACATAGCATATGACTAATTTATGACTTTTAAACATATTAAAACATGTGAAGGACCAGCTTCAGACATTTTCAACACAATTTTATCCTTTGATTACCTCTGACTAGGGTTGACCAACTTTTGACTTTAGTTGACTAGCCTAGTACAAAGAGGGTGGACTTCAACAAGGCCTAGGGAGAGGATATGTAAGACAATAGACCAACATGACACCCTATATGACACATGTAAACCTTATTAAAAATTTAAAAGTAGTATGGGTTGACTAAATTTGACTATAATTCAATTGAAATCAACATTTTGGCAATTCCTAAGGGTAACATGCTTGCCTATGTTAAGGACTAGTAGCATCATTCCATCCATTGGGCCAAAGGAGTCATAATGCAATTATAAATAGGAGGACCAGACCTTGAAATGACCAAAATATAGCTAACATTACCTCAAAACACACAAATAAATAACAACACACTCAATACCAAATCAAAACACAAAGCAAATACACACTTGTGTTACTAATCACTTAGAGAACACAAGACACAACTGAAAAAAAATAGATATGTGAATTAATCTTGATCATACTATCTTATTGGATCAAAATGGGAGTATATTTAATCTCCCTCCTCACTAGATCAATGAGGATGCCAAGCATGCTTCCTTTTGGGTGTGATGCTAGATGATTCATGTTTTCTCTTTGTTCTTTAACTTTTCATGTCATTAGATGAAGTCATCTCAAATAGGTCTCCAAAGTAGATGAAGTCCTCTTGATCTTGAAAACATGCCTCATATTGTTTTCCTCTTGTCTCCTCATAGCATATTTGTATATCCATGCATGGGATAGCTTGTTTCAAGTTCATGTCTTCTTGAAGGATCTCATCCTACTCATCTATTGTCATACCTTCTTCAAACTCTCCAAGAAGAATTGTATCATGAAAATTTGGAAGCATATCTAGCTCAAATTATTCTTTGATGATGGTGGAGTTATATTAATAAATAATTATAGGATCAATCTTCAAATCACCTTCAAGAGGCCCAAGATCATCATAGATTGTTCCATCATGATCTAGACTCTCTTGATGATAAAACTCCTCAACACATACCTACTCTCTAACTAATAGTTTTTCATGGCTTGTGGTCAGCTCTATAAGACATTTAGGTCCCTTTTTGATTTTAAATTCATTGCATATGTGTTCAAACATATACCATAATCCATCATCTTTTTACTGGTTTGCATCATGGAAAGGAACAATGAGAGAAAATACTTCTTCTTCTTCTTCATTGGGATTCAAGAGAAATCCTTCCAAGGCATCCTTTTCAACAAAAGGAACATCATTTTCACAAGGAGTCAACTCTTTCTCATCATTTAGCCAATCTAAAACTTGTATTCCTTCCTCAAAATACTCTCTACAAGTTAACTAGTTCTACCATGATGTCTTCCCTCTTTTGGCTACTCTCTTGGATGGACTCCCAAGAAGGGGAATTTTGGGAAATAGACAAAGAACTTGGGGCATTTTGAGACTACCAAGATGTGGTTATTTCATGAACTCTCAATCTCTCCTCTAGATTGAAAATTAATCCACAAACTTCAAGCACCTCATAGGTAATATTTGACCAATTATCACTCTCTATGGGTATCCACTCACTTTTGAATTGTTCCAAATCATCCCTTACAATCTCAATATAAATAATAGGGATGTCTTGACTAAAATTATATCTAGTATCAATATCTAACATATAGTCTCGGTATCCAATAAGAATACTTTTGAAACTTTCAATATGATGACTTGGAGAGGAATCAAATGGACTAGGTGTAGTATAAGTTGGAGAGGACTGATTATAAGCAACATAGGGATCATGATGATTTTTCTCATCTTGAGAAGGAATAGGCAAAGTAGGACATAGCTCTTCTACTTCTTGATCTTCATTTGTAATTGGGGGTATATGAGTATTTTATTCATGTACACAATAGGATCCCACATCAATCTCCTCTATAGATGTATAGGGATCATGCTCATATGCTTTAGTAATTTACTAATCAAGGAAAAGATCAGAAATGCCTTCAAGAGGAGAGGGTGCTTCACCACCCATGACACCTTCTTCTTATTCACTAATCACACAATTCTAATTTGAATTTGTCTCTACATATGGTTCAATATGAAACCTTTCCAAGCATTGTGTTATTATGGTCACCTTAGCTCCATATCTTATCATAAAAGTTAGAAAATTATAATGATTATAAAGGTATCCTCTTATTTTAGTTATGAAGTCTCTTGACAAGAAATTGGCAAAATGAGCTAGAAGATCCACCACCACAATGTATTGCATAATGGGGAACTTGGACAATCATGTATAAATAAATTCAACCTCTAACCAATCAAACTATCTTGGTTGTATTTCTATCAAGCTACAACACACCTTTTCTATATGGTTCATACTCTAAGCCTAGTTTATCTACAACCACTTTAAGCATAACCGTGGTACTAGCTCCACTATCCACAATGAAATTATGAACTAATTTGTTTTCAAAAATGAGTGTGAGGTATAAAGGTGTAGGATTTTAATATTTTTTGGAGGGTTCTTGGACATGACTTGGTGTACCGGCAAGGGCTACACCATTGTGTCTTGGAGCTTGAAGGGATAAATAGATATTTGTAAATTGTTCTTGTAGGAGTTCCTTTTGACCTAGAATTTGTAATACTTCACAAAGAGATATTATTGTTTTGGTATTCTTCAAACAATCAATAATGTTTATAGGGAAAGTATTTACCTTTTCTTGCATTCTTGAAGGTAGTGAGGAAGATTGAACATGATGTATTGTAGGCTTTACAACCTTGCTCACATCTGAATTTTATGAGGAGTGTGACTAGTAGGAGGTGTTACATTAGGATTCACACCTTTCAGTCTTAGGGAGGCATTACTTGGAGTCACATGTGCTTTTAAACATACCCCAAAGTTCTCTTTTTGGATCTTGTGTTAGTTAAAACTAATGTACTTTGGTTCAACACATAGTTATCCTCCTTTTGAAAGTTCATAAGAATGGTACCTTGGCTACTACCCTCTCCATGAGTATCCCTTTCCATGAGATGTGCTCATTTTGATGTGAAGCAAGAAGGAGCTGCTTATGCCACTAAGGCTTGACAACCTTCTCCACCATCATACCCAAACTAACCTTGAGATTTTCCCCAGTGATCTAAATGTTCCTCTCCTTGGACTAAATTAGTATGGATTGGAACAATAGCCTTTGTGGATGGAGTGGAATTAGGATTATAGGCATTGGGATGCCTATTGAAACCTTGTTGACCTTGTCCTCTTCTATGGTAATTGTATTGTGGTGGAGGTCTATAGGTTTGTGAATGATAATATTGGGGATTGGGTGGAGCAATTGCATTAAATTAAGCTTATTTGAGCTAAGCTTGCAATGATCGAATGACTTCATCTTTGTCTCTAGCATTATATACCTTATTTGGAGTGGTTTTAGTGTTAACATTAGTTTTGGGAACTTGTGCTATACCTGGAGATTCAACTAGATTATGAGACAAAAGAGGCTAGGAGATTCTTAGAGGTAATTTCCCAGCTTGAATCAAACTGTTATCAGCATTAATTGCTATCTCATATTCCTCTAATAAAGTAAAACCTCCCATTTACTGAAACATTATTTCCATATTAGTGCTAATAGCTTTGTAATAAGTGGGGGATAAAAATCTTGGAGGAGGCCTCATAATAGGTGGCAATGTATACCATGTCTTTTGAAATCCTTCATTGAAATCTCCCATATATTCATTAGGACCTCTCTGTATCACATTTAGCTAGTGAATTAATGAAGTATCATCACTCGTATTATCAAAACTATTCACCAACAATTCTCTAAAGTCATCCCAACTAGTGATGCAACTACCCTCCAATTTCCTATAACAAACAAGAACCTTACCCTTTAAAGACATGGCAAGTATTATAATATATATGTTAGCTTCGGTGATATTGTGGAAATTTAAAAATTTTGAAATGCCCCTACCGTGATGAGATGGGGTAATAGGGCCTTCTCCATTGAAATTAGGGAGACTTTAGGTAGAATTTGGAGTAATAGGATCATATGTAGGAAGGTTAATTGGATTTTGGGTGTTGAAGGTTAGGAAAGGATGTTGCCTAGCCATCTCTTCTTCCTCCTCTGATCTCCTATCTCCTCAACTTCTTCTTTTTCAAAAAATTCTTTTATAGGATCTCTAAATGCCAAGAACGGTTCAGGATGTTGTTTTTTAAGAGGTGTTTCAGGTAGAGGGACTTGATTGCATGCTCTATTATAAGATTATCTAGTGAATATCATGAAGTATAATGTGTAAAACCTTATCTACAACCATAAATTTTGACCTTTTTGAGTTTCCAAATGCTAGATTAGAAAAACTTGTATAACCTTGGGCTTGTCAAGACCAACATTCACCTTGACATGGAAAAAATTAGGACTATTTGTCCCACCAAGCATGCCAAAAATCTTGTCATCAAATTATGCACCCTAGGACACTTTATTCAAGATCACAAAATTTTATTCAACATTGAATCATCTCTCAAGTTATGGGGACTTGAAGAAGAGATGAATCTCTAAATTATAAGGGCTAGCTCCCTAGATTATTCTTTGATTGTCTATCACCTAATCTATTGCTTGTTTATGAAAAGAGTTATAAAATTCCATATAATGGAAACTAAACTAAAGAGGTGATCCAACAAGACATATCCCATAGACTATCATACTTCTACTAAGAAACAATGCTTTCCAAGACCAATTTTATTCATTGAAGGATCCTAACATAGTGTTTCAATATGAAGGTAACATACTTGGGGAAATCAACAATATAACTGACCTAGCTATATAATGCACACCATAGAGACAATTTCATACTTGAAGAAAATCCTAGTACATTCAACACATTTCTCATGACCTGTTAAAATCAGAACTCTTTCTTAAACATGAAGGATAAAGGGAGTAGGGATGATACTTTCACTTAGCTCCACCATACATCACTCACACACTTAGAAAAATTTCATAACTTATAATTAGACTTGTATTTTATGTTCAAATATAAATTGTAATTTCATATTATCAGTGCTTCACCATACTAACTATGGTCTCTTTTATAATCACCAAAATGGCTTAATTTATAAAACTTGGGAGAAGAGAGAGAGAGAGAAGAGAAGTTCAAAATGAAAAAGGACATGTGTCTAAAAGAGAAACGTAGTTAAATAAATGTGGATGAATAGATGTGGTAAGAAATTAAATTTTAGGAGATACAAGTGTCATTTCCAATTATCCAAAACCTGCAAAGTAGTCAAGAAACTCCTTTTGTATATAAAACTACCCCTCATGATTAACCTTCAAAAAATACATTATCATTAAAACTGACCAAGTATGATGATGGATTTGAGCTATAGGGGTTACTAATAATCCTTTACATGCATTAGAGAGGTTCTTGATCCTTCTTATCATTTTTTCCATGCATTATCATTCAAGACATTCCCAAAATAGGCTCTCTCTATGCACCTTTCACACTTGGCACATAAGAATTTTCCAATTATTTATTTTCATCCATGAAAAAGGGTTAATTAAAATTTTAAAATCTTTCCATATCATCAATTTCAATAAATTTTCCTTAAAAGGCTTTCTAAATTAAAATTCACCACTTTCTCCTAAGTGTTCACTATCTGCCCACTAGACTGGTTGAAATGAAAGAGATAGAAGATAGACGTAGGATATTACACACCTAATATAATTACCATGGTGAGTTATAAAATTTCCTAAACTCTCCTTCAAAATTTATTTGGCCTCTTTAATGTTCTCCATGCCTACAAAACACACAAAAAGGTCAAAAAGATCCCTGTTATGGCTTGTTTTGTACAAGTTTGTACAACAAAATTACATTGAACGGGTCCTAAGAGATTTCTTTGAATTTTACAAAATTTTCATGGCATCTCCACTTCATATTCATTCTTAATTTTCAATCTTTTCTCAATCGAATCCTTGAGAAGGGTTTGCAAGGGTTTTGAGGTGGTTTTCATTCTTAGCATTCATTCTTAGCCATGGCACATTTTAAATCTAAAAAAATTCCACTTATGTATTTTCAAGGACCCCCTTCAACTTATTTTAATGTCTTAAGGTCCCATGCAAATTCTCATGAAAGATATGAGCATTCTAAGATGGCCATTTGAGTCATTTTCAAGCATTCTACAGGGTTTGAGCACATTCTAGGCCAAAATATGGCTTCCTTGTGGATATAATGTAAACTAAAAGTTTAATAACCTCTTAAACTTACCTATAAACATTATCATATCCATATAACAACCCATCAAGGGTTTATAATGAATCTGACCCCTATTTTTGAAGCATGTCTAAGCCTTGCCCGCTAGGTATGTCTGCACCTTTGAAACAAATGACCATTACTGACACTTAAAATGTAATAAATTATATTTAACACATAATTCTAACCCCCATGGAGGTTATCTAAAACACTCAAATTCTTGGAAAATTATAGATCTTGAAATGACCTTGAATTTGGCACTAAAGTTGCATGTTTCATCATTAGGTCTACCTGCAAACCTTTTAGTCTAGACCACCTTGCTTGCATTCCAGCCTTATAAACATTTTTATCATCT